>WNWK01010011.1:0-72850 GCA_009830355.1 Cherax destructor
CCCGGGTGGTTTTTTCCCCAACCTACTACCAGAAGATATCCGAAACACGGCTGGAACCAGTGGGAGCCTTCAAGAGGAAATGGACAAATATCTTCACCAGGTGCCAGATCAACCAGGTGTGATGGATATGTGGGGCAGCGGGCCTCCAGCAGCAACAGCCTGGTTGACCAGGCAGCACCAGACGAGCCTGGCCCATGGCCGGGCTCAGAGTAGATACTCTTGAAACTCTTCAAAGGTATATCAAAGGTATCAAAGAGGGTTAGCCACCCGGGATAGCTCAAGAAAGGTAGTATGTCATCGAGAGAGACTGACTGTCTTATTTCCATTGGGGTCCTCAGCTTGTCTCCAAGGATGTGACCCATACCAGTCAACTAACACCCAGGTACCTACTTGCTTGGTGAGCAGGACAACAGGTGTGAGGAAATGTGTCCAATGTTTTCACCCTGCCGGGAATTAAACCCAGACCCTCAGCGTGTGAAACAGGACCATAGGGCCCTAGTAGCACTGAGCTGCTTAGTGCTACTAGGGTCCTGTGGACAGTTATACCTCTCATGTTGCAGTAGGACAGTTATGCCTCACATGTTACAGTAGGACAGTTATGCCTCATGTTGCAGTAGGACAGTTATGCCTCACATGTTACAGTAGGACAGTTATGCCTCACATGTTGCAGTAGGACAGTTATGCCTCACATGTTGCAGTAGGACAGTTATGCCTCACATGTTTAGTAGGATAGTTATGCCTCACATGTTGCTACTGCAACATGTGAGGCATAACTGTCCTTGTTCTCTATACAAACAATGGGATAACTAAAATATAATGAACTCCACAGGAGACAACTCAGGAAGAAATTGGTCTGTATATTTTGATCCCCTTCTGAAGAAGATCCCAGAAGGGATTGAAATATACAGATCAATTAATCTTTGAGTTTCTGCCTCCATGTGCATATTAATTATTATTGAGTAAAACAACTTGTTTGTAAGCTGAAAACCAGAAACTTCCTTTGTTTGTAAATTAGGACTTTCTGGACACTATTTTCTTCCCTGGATTTTTGTTATCAAGAGTTTTTTTATTGTACATAGCCCTCCCTGAGCACCGACGACACTGCAGGGACAACAACAGTTCAGGTGTGCCAGTGAAAGCTTCCACCATCCCAGAAACTAATGCATCTCCCACCGCTAAGGAAAACGGATTGAAGGAAGGTGAGAAGGAGGTTCTTGGAGGCGAGCAAAAGTTGTCTGCGATTACGATGCCACGAGCAGAGACGAGATGAGCCTCATGATGAATGAGGTGAGATATTACACTGTATTGTGTGTTTTTCTGAAGAATATATTCATTAAAATTATCTTTAATTACAGCAAACCAATTTTACAGCCTACCAGAACGGGGTGGAGGTAGTAATGGTGATTGTGGTGGCTATAGTCGAGTTTGTTTTGCTGTGATTGTCACAGTAACAAACAGTTAACAGAATTCATTTGAAAACAAGGATGAATATCTTTCAATGAGCTTAATTTTTCAGGCCTTCATGAATGCTTTCAAAGTAAAAAACGAGAGTTTGATTTAATTTAGAAAACAGTGGGGAAAGCAACTCACCTTTTAACCCTTTGACTGTCGCAACCCTAATCCTGAGGTGTCTCCTGTTGTGCAAAATTTAAAAAAAAAAAAATCTTATGAAATGATAATCTTTTCCGATGGTAATGACACGAAAAGTATGAAATTTGATGGAAAATTACGGAATTACGCTCTCGCAAGTTAGTCATCTCGCGATATATACGCATCGGCTATTTTCCGACTTTGAGCCCTAATTTGGCCAATTCCATTGTTCCAGTCGACCAAACTCATATCTATTTCTTTAGAACTCCATTTGTTCTATCGATTGCGTACAAGAAATCACCAATTTACCCATTTCAACTACCCAATAAAGTGGTCAGAAATTGACAATTTGGCCAGTTTCATGCAAAATAAAAGTTGTCAATTTCAAAATAGGATCAAGAATAAACAATGCAGACATTCCTGGCACTAAAATAAGATGTTATCTGTTCATTAGTCACGTCTTTAGGCCCTTCTTATATTACTCTTGCTTTCTATTTTGTTTTTATTCACACAAAAATAGAATATTTACCGTTATGCAGACTATTGCATTATTGTAAAATGGTATATATAATATCAGTGCACTTGTGAAAGAATATTAGACTCACTAGTTGATGTGTATTGGATGCGTGGTGTGATTGTTTACTCTTGAACATTGGCAAAAATCGAACATTTCTTCTACTTTGAGCTCAATTTCAAGGTCGTTTTCATTATGAAACTAATCAAAATCATCTCTATTTCTGTAGTATGTTTTCCATTCTATCAAATGAGACCACGAAAAAGAGAATACAACCATAAATACTATAAGAAAACACACCTCAAAGTCGGCGTTTTAATCCAAAAACACGGTCGGAGTTTTTTTTCTCATTATGCACTGCGTGCTGCAGGACTTTTTTTATACAGCGCACACTGACCACACAGACCCATTCTCTCATATGTGGGCCTACCAGCTTTCTCCCGCTTGATTTGAAGCCGCTAGAATTTTTGAGTATACGTACGTATATACGTCCGAAACAGTGGCTCGTAAGACGTGTATATACGACCAAAACAGTCAAAGGGTTAATATTAAGAAAAGCTTTTAAAGCATGCTAGTGACTTTCTTCTCTGCTTAACAATATCTTATTACACCTAAACTATATTTTGTAATACTGCAGAAAGAAATAAAGTTTGTAATAGTGCAAAGTAAATAAATGAGGGTTTGGCTGAATTTAAGTACAGAGTAAAAAATATTTATGTAAATGTATGACTAGATGTGTTGCTTGTCGGTGAAAACACCAACTTAGTTCCATCCTGATGAACTTTGTTCCATCCTGGCACACTTTGTCCATCCTGATGTACTTTGTCCATCCACGACTGTTCCATCTTGACACACTTTGTTCCATCCTTACACACTTTGTTCCATCCTGATGCACTTTGTTCCATCCTGACACTCTTTGTTCCATCCTGACACACTTTGTTCCATCCTGATGCACTTTGTTCCATCCTGACACACTTGTTCCATCTTGATGCACTTTGTTCCATCCTGAAGCACTTTGTTCCATCCTGAAGCACTTTGTTCCATCCTGACACTCTTTGTTCCATTCTGACACATTTTGTTCCATTCTGATGCACTTTGTTCCATCCTGGCACACTTTGTTCCATCCTGACACATTTTGTTCCTTCTTGATGCACTTTGTTCCATCCTGAAGCACTTTGTTCCATCCTGAAGCACTTTGTTCCATCCTGACACTTTGTTCCATCCTGCACACTTTGTTCCATCTGTTGCACTTGTTCCATCCTGACGCACTTTGTTCCATCCTGATGCACTTTGTTCCATCCTGACACATTTGTCACTGTAAGCTCAGTGAGAGTTCATAGGGTATAACCGTTTCTGCTCACGTGACCAACCGATGCAACCGTTAGCCCAATGTCAAAGGTCACCCATGTCAAAGGTCAACCCTTTGAACGCTATGAGCCCTGCTCGGGGCAGTGCCTTGGTCACCATCGAGACACCGTGTATAGAAGAACCAGGCCTGCGAACTCTGAGATTCCACCCTGTCTAATTGACCTTAATATACTAATTGACCTTAATATACGAAAGAACCTCCATGCAACACATTTTGTTCCATTCTGATACACTTTGTTCCATCCTGATGCACTTTGTTCTATCCTGACACATTCACTGTTCCATCCTGACAAACTTTGCTCCATCCTGACACACACTGTTCCATCCTGATGCACTTTGTTCCATCCTGACACAAAACAGGTGTGATTGTGACCTCACAAAGCACGTTGTATGTGTGAAACATAGTCAATAAAGGATTGCATTATACTGCATTCAAGCCATTTTTTCCATATGTCAGTGTTTTATACCTTTTCCCCTTCATCGTGTTTTAGTCTTGTTGAAATGCAATACAGGAGGGCCCCACTTATACAGTAGGTTAGGTTCCTGGCTACTGTAGGACCCCGCTTATGCAGCAGGTTAAGTTCCCAGCTGCTGTAGGGCCCCGCTTATACAGCAGGTTATTTTTCTGGCTACTGTAGGGCCCCGTTTATACAGCAGGTTAGGTTCCCGGCTACTGTAGAGCCCCGCTTATACAGGAGGTTAGGTTCCGGCTACTGTAGGGCTCTGATTATACAGCAGGTTACGTTCTGGGCTACTGTAGGGCCCCACTTATACAGCAGGTTAGGTTCTGGGCTACTGTAGGGCCCTACTTATACAGCAGGTTAGGTTTCGGGATACTGTAGAGCCCTGCTTATACAGCAGGTTAGGTTCCAGCCTACTGTAGGGGCCCACTTATACAGCATGTTAGGTTCCAGGCTACTGTAGGGCCCTGCTTATCAGCAGGTTAGGTTCTGGGCTACTGTAGGGCCCTGCTTATACAGCAGGTTAGGTTCTGGGCTACTGTAGGGCACTGATTATACAGCAAGTTAGGTTCTGGCTACTCTAGGGCCCCACTTATACAGCAGGTTAGGTTCTGGGCTACTTAGGGCCCTGCTTATACAGCAGGTTAGATTCCAGGCTACTGTAGGGTCCCACTTATACAGTAGGTTAGGTTCCTGGCTACTGTAGGACCCCGCTTATGCAGCAGGTTAAGTTCCCAGCTGCTGTAGGGCCCGCTATACAGCAGGTTATTTTTCTGCTACTGTAGGGCCCCGCTTATACAGCAGGTTAGGTTCCCGGCTACTGTAGAGCCCCGCTTATACAGGAGGTTAGGTTCCGGGCTACTGTAGGGCTCTGATTATACAGCAGGTTACGTTCTGGGCTACTGTAGGGCCCCACTTATACAGCAGGTTAGGTTCTGGGCTACTGTAGGGCCCCACTTATACAGCAGGTTAGGTTCCGGGATACTGTAGAGCCCTGCTTATACAGCAGGTTAGGTTCCAGCCTACTGAGGGGCCCACTTATACAGCATGTTATGTTATGAACAATTTCCAAGACCACTTCGACCAACAACAATTATCTGACTCAGTTGTAGTGAACAGCAAACATCTTCCAGCAACTATAACTCAAGAAACATGTAAACAAACCACTTTGCAACTCATCCAAGACCATCTTCGTCTAAACATACCAAGTGATGAAATAAAGAGTGTAAAGTGATAGGATACCAAACTGGAAAGAAATCAGTAATACTAAAATTCAACTGTAGCTCTCAAAGAAATAATCTTCTAAATACTTCAATTACCGTGAAAAGTGAGGTGTATGTAAACAATGCCTGACCAAACTAAGGCAAAATCTCCTCTATAGACTAAGAAAGTTACGAAATGGCAGGAAAATTCACCAGTGCTTTGGCAAGAGATGGAAAATTGCTGTTAAAAAAGAGCCAACAGGAAGGAGATACATATACTATTTCTACTGAACACGAACTGAAAAAGTTCCTCAGAGACTCCGGCCTCACTGAACTGGAATAATGCAGTTTGTACCACTTTCTGCGAATAGTGTTATGAAACCCCAATTCTTTATCAGTTTAATCTTTACAAACCCTATTATTCACTTCAATTTGTCAATCTAACAGCAGTAAATTGTCAAATTTGCTCAAACACTACTTATAGCTTGTATTTCTTTTTTTTTTATTCTTTTATCCACTAATTATCTCTTATCAGCCTATTAATTTAGTGCTATACTTTTTTTTTAAAATACTTTTTATTGTACTGTGTTGTGCAGTATTTACCTTATTACTGCCTTATTTTTGCCAATTTTATACATTTTTAACATTCATACATTTTTTTTCTTTATTAATTAACCCTTCGACTGTCGGAGACCCTTTCTGAAACTGTCAATTCATGTCGCAAAATATTCGAAAAAATGGTAAAGTTGGCAAAAATGAGCCGCGTATGGCAACAGCGGTGAATGCCGCTCACCCGGTAAACTTTGGTTTACTCCTTTCGTAGGTTTCTTGTTTTTTTTACTATTTTACTTTTTATGTAACTTATGTGGCCTGTGAGACCAAAGTAAGGTGCAATGTATATATATACACTCGTTGTATGCAACACAATAATTGCACAAACATTAGTATCATTATATTGTTTACAAAACTTGTTTACACCAACCAACAATAAAAAAAAAATTTTTTATTACTATTGTTCTATAATATATATAGTACACAAATATAATTTCTGGACACTTTCCATCAACTGCAATTAGCACTTCAAAGCTCCAAGCTATGTGTGTGTTTGTGTGTTTGTGTGTGTGTGTGTGTGTGTGTGTGTGGACATCTAAATTTGCTGAGTCAGGGTAAGGCAACTGTCAAAATGACATATTATACCATTACTCACCACCCCACACTGCCTGTCAACACAAAAGGGGACCCATGTCTTCTTCCCCACAACCTCCTTCCTTTCTTTCATACCTACCTTCCTAGCTTCCTTTCTTCCTTCATTCTTTCCTTTCCTACATATTTCCTTCCTTCCTTCCTCTCATCTCTTCCTTCCTGCCTTCCTTCATTCCTTCCTTTATTTCTTCCTTCCTTTCTTACTACTTTTGTTCCTTCCTTTCTTACTTCTTTTGTTCCTTCCTTCCTCTCATCTCTTCCTTCCTTCGTTTCTTCTTTCTTTCTTAATTCCTTCCTTCTTCCTTTCCTAATTCCTTCTTCTTTCCTTCCTTCCTCTCATCTCTTCCTTCCTTACTTCTTTCTTTCTTTCTTTCTTCCTTCCTTCCTTACTTTCTTTCTTTCTTCCTTCCTTCCTTCTGGTATCCTGGGCATTTCTTTCAGTCACAAACTCCTCAAAACCATGAAATTTATCTTCAGAGACACTTCCATCTGTGTTAGAGCTATCATTGAGGAAGAGAACAGTCCTAGATGCGCCAAGGAGTCAGATAATTCTTACCGCTAGGCATGCTGAACAAGGACTACTGAAATGGCGTTGCCACAATACACCACTGGCTGCCCAATTTTTTTATACTGCGCACACTGACCACACAGACCCATTCTCTCACATGTAGGCCTACCAGCTTTCTCCTTCTTGATTTGAGGCCGCTAGAATTTAGGCGTATAGATACGTCCGAAACAGTGGCTCGTAAGATATATATATACGACCGAAACAGTCAAAGGGTTAACTGTTATTACAATTTAAATTTCTTAATTTCTTTTATAGTTATATTTTACTTAATTTTTTTAATATTCTCAATTACAATTTATATTACATTTCCAAATTTCTAAATTCTTATCTATTTACATAACTTTTTTTTTTATTCTTGCTTTTTTAAAATCTATCATTGTCATTTTATTTTTACTTTTTATGAAATCTGTCATTGCCAAATATTCAGTCTACTTATTGTGATACAGTGGTACCCCGACTTACGATATTTTTTCATTCCAGAATGCTGTTCAAGTGCCATTACCAAACGAATTTATCTCCATAAGAAATGATGTAAAATAGACTAGTCCTTTTAGACCCCCAAAATTACACTTACAAAAGCATTTAAAAAAATAAACTTACATAAAAGGGTGAGTTTGGGGACCATCGTAAGTCGGGGTACCACTGTATCTGCTATTACCAAATACTCCTATTTACAGTTTACCATCTTATATACATAGCAGTGCAAAATCTCACATAGTCTTTAAATTAAAATTGTGCGTATATTATTCTACTATATATTTTAAACAACAACTGTTATCTTTAGTGCAATCACAGTTCATAGTCTGGTGCTACTTTATTTTATAATTTTATCATTATAGCTTATACCTAGTTAATACTCTAGTTCATTCTAGCTTAGTACATAGTCAACACGAATTTCATTATGTTTATTAGTTTCTTCAGTCTACTTGACCAACATGCACTAGCTATACACTGTCCAAGCATCCCCTTATTACAGACATCAGTACTAGAACTCAACACACTATACATGATACAAAGAATTACCTTCAAACCTAATGATGAATGATCACGTCAACCCAGATATAAACCTATATAATCTAACTCCCAATCAATATTTAATGGAAAGTAACTGCCTCTATTACACAGCATCACAAGCCAGCACTGTCCTAAATACAGTGGACCCTCGGTTAACGAATACCCCGGAAATCGTGCAATTATGTAAGTATAATTTTGTAAGTTCTTGTGGAAGTGTATTTTTGGGGGTCTGAAATAGACTAACCTACGTGAAATTTTTCCTTAAGGGAGTAAATTCGTTCGGTAATGGCACTTGAGCAGACTTCAGGAGTGAAGTTTTTACGAAACTCGGGGGTCCACTGTACTGCTAAAAATATTACAATTCTTAATTACAATATCGGGTCCCTAAGCAAACACTATGATGCCTCCTGGCACTCCTTGATACCCTAAAGACAACCTTCTCCTGTATTATTCTTACTGAAACCTGGCTTAAGCAGGCCACAACAGATATCTACTCAATACCAGGATACACTGCGATCCACAACTGCAGACCAAACCAAATTGGGGGTGGCATTGCAATCTATTACTCCAATGAACTATCTTGTTATAACACTACCTGCTTTAACAATGAATGCGGAGAATATATCTTTGCAAATTTTACTGTAAAAAACCTTAAGACTTCTATAACAATCAGTGCCATTTACCGATGCCTTATACTAATATAACAAATTTTAGCAATAAATTAAAAACACTAATAACACACAACCAAATGAACAAGCACCACCTTCTCATAGCTGGAAACTTCAACATTAACCTAGGCCTTACAGATGACCAGCCAGTAACTGACTTCATCAACAATATGAACAACACACTTCTCATACCAACTATTACTAAACCAACCAGGCTGACTGAGACAAGTGCAACCATAATTGACCATATATGGACCAATGTACTAGCCTCCCTTAAATCAGGGATAATTACAGACAGCACTACAAACCACTACCCCACCTTCCTCTTAACAAACATTAATAAACCACCACTGGAATACAACAAAGTTTACTTTAGACTTCATGACGAAGCCTCCATAAGTAACTTCACAGCAGAGCTAGGGTTGGTTGACTGGCCTACTGAATTCTCCAATGCCACTGGTATCGATGATTGCACAGACATATTTCTTAATAAATTACTTAGACTATACAACAAACATTGTCTCATAAAAATGAAACAGATTATGAACAAACGGCTAGGTGCCCATGGCTAACTAACAGCATACTAAGATCCATTTATAAGAAACATCAATATGAAAAGCAATATAGACAGGGCCTAATACCCAAAAATACTATTAAACACTATGCATCAGTTCTCACCAAACTAATAAGAAAGGCCAAGCAATTGTACTATTCCAGCAGATTCACCCACAAACTGAAAAAAACTAGGGATATTGTCTTGACTAAACCAAATGAAACACAACTACAGCCTATTGATACAGCTAATAGGTTGAATGGCTTCTTCTCAACCATAGGATCAAATCTCACCAGTAAAATCCCAGGTACCAATGCCCAAGCAAGTGATTACTTAGATGGAAATTTCCCAACCTTCTCCTATCTTGCACCTACCGAACCCACTGAAGTCACCATGATTATAAAGTCACTTAAGAATAAATCAGGGAATCTGTCTCAAGTCCCACCACTATTGTACAAGTGAGTGGCTCATGTCCTTTCGCCTACTATTTCACTACTTTTTAATAATTCACTAGAAACTAGCACTTTCCCGGCACCCCTCAAGACAGCAAGGGTTACACCAATTCACAAAGGTGGTGACCCCACAGATGTAAATAACTACAGGCCAATCTCAAACTTACCGTTGCTATCCAAAATTTTTGAGAAACTCGTGCACAAGAGACTGTATTCGTTTATTACAGTACAAAACATACTCAACCTCTGCCAATTTGGCTTTAGAAAAAACAAAAGCACAAACGATGCAATTGTAAAAATGCTGGACCTACTTTACACAGCACTTGAAAACAAGGAATATCCGCTAGGACTCTTTATTGACCTAAGGAAAGCTTTTGATACAGTAGACCACGGAATCCTACTCCAAAAACTTGACCATTACGGTATAAGAGGCCACGCTCTTATGTACAGTGGACCCCCGACTAACGAGCACCCCGGAAATCATACAATTATGTAAGTATAATATTGTAAGTGCTTTTGTAAGTGTATTTTTGGGGGTCTGAAATGGACTAACCTACTTGACATTTTTTTCTTAAGGGAGTAAATTCGTTCGGTAATGGCACTTGAGCAGGCTTCTCTAATGAATTTTGCTCGTTAGGCGGAGGTCCACTGTATTTCAAATCCTATCTTACTAACAGGTATCAATACGTCACCATTAAAGACACAACTTCATCTACACGACCACTTGATATTGGAGTACCACAGGGAAGTGTCCTTGGTCCCCTGCTCTTCCTCCTATACATTAATGATCTTCCCAACGTATCCCAACAGCTGAAACCGATTCTCTTTGCTGATGATACGACTTATGTCATCTCCCACCCAAATCTTGCCTCACTCAACACCATTGTTAATGAAGAGCTACTAAAAATATTAACCTGGATGACAGCCAACAAACTTACACTTAACACTGACAAAACCTTCTACATTGTGTTTGGTAACAGAACAGGTGATGCACAACTGAACATAATGATTGATAACATTCCTATTGCTAAACACAATGAGGGTAAATTCCTGGGCCTACACTTGGAGAGCAACCTGAATTTCAGCACCCATATCAACCACATAGCAAAAAAAGTATCCAAAACGGTTGGGATCCTCTCTAAGATACGTTACTATATACCGCAATCAGCCCTACTTGCACTATACTATTCACTCATCTATCTCTACCTCACCTATGCCATATGTGCTTGGGGATCAACAGCGACAACTCACCTAAAACCAATATTAACTCAACAAAAAGCTGCAGTAAGAATTATCACGCAATCCAATCCCAGGCAACACACCCTCCACTCTTCAAAGACCTAAATTTACTCTGTCCAGAACATCCACACTTACTACTGTGCAACCTACATGTACAGAACCATAAATTCCAATATTAACCCTGACCTAAAATGCTTTCTTGATAGTTGTGACAGGACCCATAGACACAATACCAGACACAAAAATCTCTATGACATTCCACGTGTCCGGCTAAATCTATACAAACGTTCAATGTACATTAAAGGGCCTAAAATCTGGAATTCCCTACCTGAAAACTCCAAAACTGCAGACTCAGCCACCATTTTCAACACTATCATCAAAAAACATCTTATCTCACTAACACACCCCACCATCACCTAAACACACGAAAACCACACACACATCCTCCTCATCTACACCAGCACTAACCCAAAGGACAGTAAACATATTATCCCGAATATAGCTATTGTCTAATAAATCTGAAACTAGTCTTAAGTTGCCTGATATACTCCAATATTGGAGCTTTAATAGAAATTGTGTGACATGCCAAGACAAAACCATTCTTATTACTAATTTTTTTACAATCTAAATATTCTGAACTACCTCACTATTGTAAATCTTTTTAATCATTTGAAATTTGTACTCATTTGTAATTTGTAATACAATCTAGTTATCCTGAACTACCTCACTATTGTAAATCTATTTAATAATTTGAAATTTGTATTCATATGTAATTTGTAATATAGATTAAGAACTACAGTGGACCCCTGGTGTTCGTTATGCTCCAAACTCGAACAATTATGTAAGTGTATTTTTGTAAGTGCTTTTGTAAGTGTATTTTTGGGGGTCTAAAAGGACTAGTCTAATTTACATTATTCCTTATGGGAATAAATTTGTTTGGTAATGGCACTTGAACAGCATTCTGGAGCGAATAAATTACGAAAACTGGGGGTCCACTGTAGTATTAAGTCTGCCCGAAAGGCCTATCATGCCCAGGCATGCCGGGCATGCTAACAGGCATCTTTGTAATTATTGTTTTTAAATGTAAAACACACATTGTAATTTTTTACAGAGAAATAAATCTTGAATTTGAATTCTGGGTTACTGTAAGGCCCCACTTATACAGCAGGTTAGGTTCCAGGCTACTGTAGAGCCCTGCTAATACAGTAGGTTAGGTTATGGGCTACTGTAGGGCCCTGATTATACAGCAGGTTAGGGTCCTGGTTACTGCTGTAAAGTGAATCACTTTCAAATGTATATAAAAGCCAGATAACATATTTACAGTCATATACTATTAAGTGAGCAATAGAGCTAGGCCTATAAAATTCATATACAGTGGACCCCCAGAGTTCATAGGCATCAGAGTTCGTGATATTTTTTCGGAAAAATATTGGTTTGGTGTTCATGGATTCGCTCGGAGTTTGTGATTCGTCCCAGACGCGTACGCGTGGCCCAAGCGGGCCCGACACTCCATTGAGAGTCAGTGTGCCATTGTTTACCAGCGAGTGAGTGCCACCCATGCATTTATACCATACATTTTGTCATTATTCCATTGTTTTTACTGCTTGCAACTGCTAAATAAGCCACCATGGGCCCCAAGAAAGCTCCTAGTGCCAGCCCTTTGGTAAAGGGCTGAGAGAGGAGACTGTCTTCTTAAGTGATTCAGTGATTCTACGATATGTTATGATACTAAAACAGCAGGAGTTGATAAAAGCTATAGTGCCAGCCAGCGATAAAGTGTAGCATTAACAGTGTAGCAAGTAAGTTAATTGATTAAGTGATAGAAAAATGACGACATGAAACTTAACTCCTCCAATGTTGTTAGAGTTATATAGGGCGACTGACAACACTGCCGTGTGTCTGGCGGCCATCACTATTTAAGGCGTATCTTTCAGTGGCCCTTATACACCCAACAACAAACTCCACAACACCAGTCCTCACATTCGTAATGATATTTTATTCATTCTAGAGTATATGTCATGTTTCTATGTTATTAATATTGTTTATTATGTCATATTAGATGAATTGTGATAGATAAATAAACCATAGAGTTTATATTAGTGTCATTTTGAAGGACTATCTTATCCTGTCCACAAACACACACTCCTGTCACGGGCACAATTCCAAACATTCGCCAGAAACAGAACTCTCTGTAACACTTTTTTTTTTTGAGCAACAGGGGTCCAGTGACTCAAGCTGGTCCTAGTGGCATTAAAAAACAAAGAAGGGAAGTAACCCAGGAAGAGGACTTGGTACCTGAAGTGTTAATGGAAGGGGATTTCCCTTCCAAACACTAGCAACTACTCCTTCCTCTCCCCTCCTTCCATCTTCCACACATCAACAACTCTTCAATAAAGGTAAGTGACATGTTATTATTGTTATATTTTTCATGTCTCATTGTTTTCTGTGTAATTTAATGTATATTTAATGTACAAAAATATTTTATTTTAATACTTTTGGGTGTCTGAAATGGATTAATTTTATTTCCATTATTTCTTATGTGGAAAATAGATTCGGAGTTCATAATATTCGGTGTTCAGAGCGCCCTCTGGAACGGATTAATTACGAACTCCGGGGGTCCACTGTACAGTACACACATTATTTACCTTAAAATATTTTCATCCTTAGCTTATAGTGAGTAGTGAATATATTTATTGTAGGAAGTCTGAATAAATGAAGAATGGCTATAATTAAAAACCACTGCAAAGCAGGGACTTTCTGTACATAACAAAAATTCCTTAGAAAGTACAAAAATCCTGGTGAGGCATCTACACTCAGTAATTATTGGAGATTAAATTTTTAAGTGAATTGGTTTGAGTTTATTTTTTTATTTTTGTATGAATTTCAGTATAGTACAGTGTAATGATAGTGTCATATCATCATATAATAATTTTAACAGTATAATATCATCATATTGTAATTTGAAAACAAATTTTAACTAGAATAAACTCAATAAATTTCTCTATTATTATATACATAGTCTTTAAGTTACTAGATTAAGCTGCCCCTAATGCCATGGCATGTCAGTGGTTCTCCTTGCACTCAATTTATATTGTAACTACCAATACATATGTAATCTGCAATGAAATAAAATTTACTTTGCTACTTTACTACTTTACTAAATGTCTGGCTTTTATCAATTCTAATACAGTGGACCCCCGGTGTTTGTAGTCATCGGAGTTCGTAATATTCGGTGTTCGTAACGTTTTTTTGTAAAAATATTGGTTCGGTAATTGTAATTCCGCTTGGTAATTGTAATTTGTCCCAGATGCGTATGCTTGGCCCGACGCATCATTCTCAGTCAGTGTGCCATTGTTTACCAGCGAGTGAGGGTCACCTCACGCGTTCATACGATACATTTCGTCATTATTACATTGTTTTTAGTGCTTGCAACTGCTAAATAAGCCACCATGGCCCCAAAGAAAGCTCCTAGTGCCAGCCCTGTGGTAAAAAAGGTCAGAAACATGGTAGAACTGAAAAAAGAGATCATTGCAAAATATGAAAGTGGAGTACGTGTCGCCGAGCTGGCCAGGCTGTATGGCAAAGCCCATACAACCATCGCTTCCATCGTGGCCAAGGGAAATGAAATCAAGGAAGCTGTTGTTGTGAAAGGTGCAAGTATGGTCACAAAACAAGAGATCACAAATACTGGAAGATGTGGAGACTGTTGTTAGTATGGAAAGAATTAGCAGGAGATAATGTTACGCAGGCGATAATATCTGAAAAAGCAAAGCAGTTGCATGGTGATCTCGTTAAGAAAATGCCTGCAACGAGTGCTGAATTTAAAGCCAGCAAAGGCTGGTTTGACAGATTTAAGAAGTGTAGTGGCATACACAGTGTGATAAGGCATGGTGAGGGAGCAAGTTCAGACAAATGTGCGGCTGAAAAATGTGCATGAATTCAAGGGGTACATAGAGGCTGAACAATTCAAACCCCAACAAGTGTTCAATTGTGGCAAAACAGGCCTGTTTTGGAAGAAAATGCCAAACAGGACCTACATTACACAGGAGGAAAAGGCACTGCCAGGACACAAGCCTATGAAAGACAGGCTAACTCTTATGTTGTGTAGTAATGCTAGTGGGGATTTTAAAGTGAAGCCTTTACTGGTGTATCACTCTGAAAATTCCAGTGTTCAAGAAATACAGTGTTGCCAAGGCTAATTTGTGTGTGATGTGAAAGGCTAACACTAAGGCATGGGTCATGAGGGAAATTTTTTCTTGATTGGTTCAACGAAGTGTTTGGCCCCAGTGTGAAGAAATCCTTCCTGGAAAATAAATTGGAACTCAAGTGCCTCCTGGTAATGGACAATGCTCCTTCTCATTCTCGAGACTTGGAAGAGCAAATTGTGGAGGAGTTTTGTTTCATCAAAGTGAAGTTCTTGCCCCCTAATACCACTCCTCTCCTCCAGCCCATGGACTAGCAGGTCATTGCAATCTTCAAAAAACTGTACACCAAAGCAATGTTTCAAAGATGCTTTGACATAACCTCGGACACTGAATTGACCCTAAGAGAGTTCTGGAAAGATCACTTCAGTATCCTCCATTGTATAAACCTTATAGGGAAGGCTTGGGAGGAAGTGACCTTCAGGACTTTGAACTCTGCTTGGAAAAAATTGTGGCCAGACTGTGTCCCAGAGAGGGATTTTGAAGGGTTTGGGGCTGACCCTCAGGACCCTGTGCCTGTTGTGGAAAAAATTGTGGCTCTGGGGAAGTCCATGGGGTTGGAGGTTAGTGGCGAGGATGTGGAAGAGTTGGTGGAGGACCACAATGAAGAGCTAACCACTGCAGATCTGCAAGAGCTTCATCTGCAACAGCAACAGACCACAGCTCGGGAAATTGCTTGAGAGGAGGAGGAAGAGAAATGGAAGACGGTGCCTTCTTCAAAGATTAACCCTTTCAGGGTCCGTGCCGTAGTTCTACGCCATGAGCTCAGATAAGCTGGGAGTGGTAAATTTGGGCCAAGATATGAGAGAATACATCTATGTGGTAAGTGTGCACCACATAAAACAAATCCTGCAGCACACAGTGCATAATGAGAAAAAAAACTGAAACCGTAATTTTTTATTTAAACAGCGACTTTGCAGTGTTTTTTCGTATGCTTTTTATAGTTGTATTTGCGATTTCTTGGTCTCATTTGATAGAATGGAAGATATATTACAGAAATAGAGATGATTTTGATTGGTTTTAGTACTGGAAATGGCTTGAAACTGAGCTCAAAGTAGCGGAAATGTTAAATTTTTGCCGATGTTCAAGAGTAAACAAATGACCTCACACGTCTAATATGCGCCAGCTGGTGGGTCTAATATAAGTTCACAAATGTGGTGATATTATTTATATAATTATTACAATATTGCATAACAGTAAATCTTCCATTTTTTGGTTTGAATAAAAATTCATTATGTGAATATAAAATCTAAATGGAATTCACTTTTAAAGACTGAAAACGTAACTATTGAACAGTGGAAATGTTAGTTTAGTGCTAGGAATGCCTGCATTGTTTATTCTGCACCCTATTTTGAAATTGGAATATTTTGAACTTTGTGTTAAATTGGCTAAATTACCGATTTCCGATCACTTTATTTTGTAGTTGAAACATTTGACTGGGCGATTTCTTGTGCTCATTCGATAGAATAGAATACTAGCGAAATAGGTAAGAATTTGGTTGACTGGAATAATGTAAATGCCCTAAAATGGGAGTCAAAGTTGGGAAAATCGCCGATGCTTAAATATCGCTGACACATCAAAATTCGCGAGAGCATAATTTCGTCAATTTTCCATCAAATTTCGTACTTTTTGTTTTATTACCTTCAGAAAAAGATTCTTTACCATTTCGTAAGAAAAAATAACAATTTTTTTTTTTTTTTAAATTCTTGGACCCTAGTCCAAGAATTTGACCTCTGGACCCTGAAAGGGTTAAGGACATTTGTGCCAAGTGGACTGAGGTGCAAAGATTTATGGATCATTTTCACCCTGACAAAGCTGTTGCAGGCCGTGTTGGCAACATGTACAATGACAGTGTGGTGTCCCATTTTAGGCAAGTTTTAAAGAGACGCCAGACACAAAGCTCTCTCGACAGTTATTTTGTGAGACGGGTCCAGTGACTCTCAAGCTGGTCCTAGTGGCATTAAAAAACAAAGAAGGGAAGTAACCCCAGATAAGGACTTGTTACCTGATGTTTTTATGGAAGGGGATTCCCCTTCCAAACAATAACAAATCTTCCATCCTCTCCCCTCCTCGCCGTCTTCCACACATCATCAACTCTTCAATAAAGGTAAGTGTCATGGTTTTATTGTTTTATTCTTCATGTCTCATTGTTTTGTGTGTAATTAAATGTATATTTAATGTAGAAAAATATTTTATTTCAATACTTTTGGGTGTCTGGAACGGATTAATTGAATTTCCATTATTTCTTATGGGAAAAATATTCGGAAATCGTAATACATATTCGGTTTTAGTCACGCTCTCTGGAACAGATTAATTACGAAAAGCGGGGGTCCACTGTATTCTCATTAAGCTGTATATACCGTATTTTTTCATGTTTGTGGGGAGCAATTGATCCAACAAACACTATCATCATGACCAATTTCCATTTTTAGAAAAATGTTTTTTCGCCCTAAAAAGCCCAAACTGTAGTTAAGTGTTTTTTGCCATTTTTGGCCGGATTTTCAAAATTACTTAAAATCACACCAGGGGTACTATTTTCTATGCTGATTCAGAATATACACTTAAAAATGTAAAATCAGATAATTTTAGCACCATATGAGCCCCTCTTTTCCCAGTAATGCCTAATTGGAAAAGCTAATAATTCTCATTAAGCTGTATATACCGGATTTTTTCATGTTTGTGGGGAGCAATTGATCCAACAAACACTATCATCATGACCAATTTCCATTTTGAGAGAAAAAGTTTCTTTGTCATTTTCGGCCGGATTTTCAAAATTACAGTGGACCCCCGGTTTTCGTAATTTATTCGTTCCAGAATGCTGTTCAAGTGCCATTACCAAACAAATTTATTCCCATAAGGAATAATGTAAATTAGACTAGTCCTTTTAGACCCCCAAAAATACACTTACAAAAGCACTTACAAAAATACACTTACATAATTGTTCGAGTTTGGAGCATAACGAACACTGGGGGTCCACTGTACTTAAAATCACACCAGGGGTACTATTTTCTATGCCGATTCAGAATATACACTTAAAAATGTAAAATCAGATGATTTTAGCACCATATGGCAAAAGAAAGCCTCATATGGTGCTAAAATTATCTGAATTTACATTTTTAAGTGTATATTCTGAATCAGCATAGAAAATAGTACCCCTGGTGTGATTTTAAGTAATTTTGAAAATCCGGCTGAAAATGGCGAAAAAACTTTTTCTCTCAAAATGGAAATTGGTCATGATGATAGTGTTTGTTGGATCAATTGCTCTCCACAAACATGAAAAAATCAAGTACTATATACAGCTTAATGAGAATACAGTGGACCCTTGCTATTCGAACACTCCAAAACTCGTCCTTTTATGTAAGTTTATTATTGTAAGTGCTTTTATAAGTGTATTTTTGAGGGTCTGAAATGGACTAATCTAATTTACATCATTCCTTATGGGAATAAATTTTTGGTAACAGCACTTGAACAGCATTCTGGAATGAGGGTGAGTTTTGGAGTGTTCAAATAGCGAGGGTCCACTACAGTTGACCCCCGCCTAACGAGCACCCCGGAAATCGTACAATTATGTAAGTATAATATTGTAAGTGCTTGTGGAAGTGTATTTGTGGGGGTTTGAAATAGACTAACCTACGTGACATTATTTATTAACCCTTTGGGGGTCCAAGGGGGGTCTCTGAAACTCGTTCTCAGGGTCCACCAATTTTAAAAAAAAAAATTATTTTTTCTTATGGAATGATAGAGAATCTTTTTCCGATCATAACGCCACAAAAATTATGAAATTTGATCGAAAACTAATGGAATTATGCTTTCGCGAAGTTAGCGGTAGCCATGACACTTACGCATCCGCGATTTCGCCCACTTTGAGCCCTATTTTCGGCACATTCCAATGTTTGTCTACTAAAATTATAGCTATTTCGCTAGAACTCCATTTTTTCTATCGATTGAGTACAAGAAACTGCCTATTTACCAATTTCAACTACCCAAAATAGTGGTCAAAAAATGGCAATTTGGCCAATTTCACACAAATTTCAAACGATGCCAATTTCAAAATAGGATCCATAATAAACAAGACAGACATTCCTGGCACTAAAATAACACCTTCTCTGTTCATTAGTTACGTCTCCAGGCCCCTCTTACATTACTTTTGCTTTCCATTTTGAATTTTTATTCTCACAAAAAAATAGAAGATTTATTGTTATGTATACAACTGCATAATTGTAAAAATGGTATAAATAATATCAGAGCACTTGTGCATGAATAT
Source organism: Cherax destructor (assembly GCA_009830355.1). Lineage (NCBI taxonomy): Eukaryota > Metazoa > Arthropoda > Malacostraca > Decapoda > Parastacidae > Cherax > Cherax destructor. The sequence continues at coordinate 19,299 of WNWK01010011.1, forward strand.
TAGACTCGCCAGTTGATGTGTATTGGACGCATGGTGTGATTTGTTTACTCCTGAACATCGTCAAAAATCGAACATTTTCGCTACTTTGAGCTCAATTTCAAGGTACTTGTTATTGTCAAACCAATCAAAATCATCTCTATTTCTGTAATATATCTTCCATTCTATCAAATAAGAACAAGAAAACGAGAATACAACAATAAATACCATACGAAAATAGACTGCAAAGTCGCTGTTTTAAACCAAAAACACGGTCAGAGTTTTTTTTCCTCATTATGCACTGTGTGGTGCAGGAATTTTTTTATACTGCGCACACTGATCGCACAGACCCATTCTATCACATCTAGGCCTAACAGCCTGTTTCTGCTTGATTTGAGGGCGCTAGAATTTAGGCGTACTAGTACGTCAATAACCCCAGTGCGTAAGACGTACTAGTACGACCAAAACCCCGAAAGGGTTAAGGAAGTAAATTCGTTCGGTAATGGCACTTGAGCAGGCTTCTGGAATGAATTTTGCTCGTTAGGCGGGGGTCAACTGTATTTGCTTTCTGTGTTAGGCATTACTGGGAAAAGAGGGCCTCGTATGGTGCTAACATGATCTGATTTTACATTTTTAAGTGTATATTCTGAATCAGCGTAGAAAATAGTACCCCTGTTGTGATTTTAAGTAATTTTGAAAATCCGGCCGAAAATGGTGGAAAAAATTTTTTTCGGGCGAAAAAATCTCTCTCAAAATGGAAATTGGTCATGATGATAGTGTTTGGTGGATCAATTGCTCCCCACAAACATGACTGTCGGAGACCCCTTTCTGAAACTGTCATTCTGTCGGGAAATATTCAATTTTTTTTTTCTTATCAAAATGTTAAAATTATTTTTCTGATTGTTTTTATCCTAAAAAAATTTCTTTTGCAATCAATACTTACCGAGATATGGAGGCATAAAGTTGGCAGAAAATGAGCCGCGTATGGCAACATCGGCGAATGCCGCTCACTCAGTAAACTTTTGTTTACTTCCATTGTAGATTCTTGTTTTCACTATTTCTTTATGTAACTTATGGGGCCTGTGAGACCAAGTAAGGTAATGTATTACAGTGGTACCGGTTTACATATTTTTCATTCAGAATGCTGTTCAAGTGCCATTACCAAACGAATTTATCTCCTTAAGAAAAGTTGTAAATAGACTAGTCCTTTTAGACCCCAAAATTACACTTACAAAGCATTTAAAATAAACTTACATAAAAGGGTGAGTTTGGGGACCATCAACGGTACCACTGATATACATCGTTGTATGAACAATAATCGTATAAACATTAGTATCTTTATATTGTTTTCAAAACTTGTTTACACAAACAAACAATAAAAAAAATGTTCATTACTATTGTTCTATAATATATATATACAAATGTACAGTCACTGGACACTTTCCTAGAACTCCTGCAGCTTGTGGAATTCTTTGAAACATGGTTATATGCACAGTGGTGTTTTACACTCCTCACACATGAAACGAGTGTCTCTGCGTTTTTGTGGGCGTTATGTGGTATGTTTACAGACAAAACACCTCTTCTGAGCACTTTTCTTGAAAGTTGTAGCAGGCAGTTGTATGGGGTAGTGATCACCAGGCCTCAGACGAGAGGGCATGTGTTGATAATTTCGTGGGCACTGGTCAATTGCAGGTGTTGTTCCTTGGTACTTTAATATTATTTGTCTGATGAGTGACAAACAAAATTCACCATATTTGGGTTTGTTGTTGGTCTTAAACTTGTACATGTTATAAGCATTCAGCATGGAAATGTCAAGAAGATGGAAAAAGAGTTTTATGTACCACTTATAACTCTTGCGGACACAATCAGCAAACCCAATCTGCATGTCACATTTGTCCACTAAGTGCATATTGAGGTTGTAGTCCATCACAGCAGCAGGTTTTAGAATGGGTTCATTGGTTTCTCTATTCTGCCTTCTACTGTCTACCATTTCGTGTCTGTGAACTGATGTCAACAATGTGACATCACGTTTGTCTTGCCACCAAAATGCCATGATGTCATTGACAGCAAACACCTGCACTTCACCTGTACGAGTGCCAGCGTCGAACCTAGGCATATGTTTACAATTTCCACGCACTGTGCCACACATGTCTGTCATGTTCACTCGCAAGAAATCACTGAGTAAAGGGTTTGTGTACCAGTTATCAGTATATAATATATGCCCCTTACCAAGATATGGTTCCATCATTGTTCTAACCACATCACCAGAGATACTTAATAACTTTGTGGTATCTCTCAATGTATTACTGCCAGTGTACACAATTAGATCCAGAACCAGACCACTTTTGCAATCACACAGTACAAATAACTTTATACCAAAGCGTGTCCTCTTGCTTGGTATATACTGCTTGAATGACAGTCTGCCTTTGAACAAAATCAAAGACTCATCAATAACAAGCTTCCTGAAGGGATAAAAATACATACAGCACTTTTGTTAAAGGTACATGAACACATTCCTGATCATATATAACCTGTTGTTTCTGTCAGGCCTTGTTTTGTCTGAGAAGTGTAGCATATGTAACAGTATCAAAAATCGATTCACTGGTATAATATCACTAAAACCTGGGGTTGAAATCAGTCGTTCTGTTGACCAGTATGTGGTGACAGTGTGCTTATACACATGTGGCATAAGCATTATTGTGGCAAAGAACAAGTACTACATCTCTGCCACAGTTGTGTCCTTCCACTGGTGTAGCCGTGAATTTGGTGAAAGAAATGTGTTTGCCATGGTGTACTCAGGGGTTCATCGAAGAATAACTGAAAGCATTCTAGTTCAGTAGCATTGTTCCCAAGTGTACACGATGGCCGTATTCCACTTTGTGCTTCATCAAAGTCATGGGGATTGGGAACAAAATTGTCACCTTGCTGCCAATCCCAGATGCGGTATGCTGGTGGGTACTGGATATCGACAGGTGGTTGTGGTTGTGCAGGTTGTGGAAGTGTGGGGGTGGTTGTGGCTGTGCTGAGTTAGCAGCGTGGCCCGCTCGTGGTGCCACATGACTCATGCCACCGCCAACACCACCACCACTACCCCATGCACATTATGCATCCCCATTGTAACAATATCGTCATCTTCACTATCAATTCGTGGTGTAGGGTCAAGAGATGTACTCAGAGATTTACTCCTTTTCCTTGGAATAGCATATGGCACACTACCAGAACGCATGTAGCGTCGTACATACTGCTGCTTCACTGGAGAATACTCTCCCTCACTGTCGCCACTAGAACTGCTTTCAATAACTTTGAAATCACTGTCATTATCACTTACACTGCTCACATCAGAGTCCTGTTCACAGTGAAATAGTTTCCTCTTTTGTCCTGGTACAGGTGAACGTGAATGAGACGGCCCAGCACCAGAGGTGGAAGGTTGTGGGTCATCTGGGTTTTCATCACTAATTATGTTATCCTGGGCACTGCTTTCGGTCACACCCTTTTGAAAACCATGGAATTCACTTTCACTGGCACTTCCATCTCTGTTAGAACTATCACTTGGGAAGAGAAGACCTCCAATTCAACGGGGAGTGAGGTACTTCTTACCGCCAGGCATGGTGAACAAGGACTACAAACATGGTGTTCCCACAATGCACCACAGTCCCCGATTTTTTTCATACTGTGCACACCCACCATGCAGACCCATTCTCTCACGTGTAGGCCTATCAGCTTTCTCTCGCTTCATTTGAAGCCGCTAGAATTTACGCGTTTAAATACGTCCGAAACATTGGCTCGTAAGACGTATATATACGACCGAAACAGTCAAAGGGTTAATGAGAATATTAGCTTTCTGTATTAGGCATTACTGGGAAAAGAGGGCCTCGTATGGAGGGAATATTTGGGGGTCAATTCCCTCACGGCCCAGTCCAGGACCAGGACCAGGCTGGGTCTTAATTTATTCTTGTACTATAATTCAGTTTATAATTCTTCTTAGACACATGGTCAACAAATCAGAAAAGTATGATTGAAGCATAAGTACATATGTTAAAGCAGAAATGTGCAAGTTATCTAATTATGTGTGTCTTCCAGATTGTTTGGTACTGTGAAAAAGGTGGGCAGTCATCTGACTTCGTTATGGCTAAACGTGACAACCAGACTGGTCGTGTTCCTGGTGCTTACCTTGAGCCCCTTGATGACTGAGCACTAACAACTGGGAAACTTTGTTAGTTATCTTAATAACACACTTCATATATATATATATATATATATATATATATATATATATAAAAAATAAATATATAATAAAACTGAGCGGCTTTCATATGCTTACACACAGCTGAAGTTGTATGTGTAAGCACATGAAAGCGCTCAGGTTTTATTTCCTATTTTCACTGGTAATTTTGCATATTTGCAATCATTCATTTTATTGTGATTTCTTCCATCTATGTATTTAATTTTTGGGTTCTTAATACATTTACTTTTTATACCAAAGCAGAGCGATCCATGCAAAAATTAAATTTCGCATTATACTTCTTTGTCTATACAATAATTGCATACACCAGAGGTTACCAGCCTCTGGTTCCAAGCACTTTAGTCGCTGTCTCTGACATTCTTGACTTTGGGCGAGGGATTTTAAAACACTTCCCTGAGGGCATCATTAAGGACACAGATTAAGACTGCAACCATAGTTATTACCTTTGTGGTGTAGTCATAGCTAGTCTTTCCTCAAATACTGTGTATAACTAGGCTCTTCTTTAAAATGTATATATATATAAACAAATTTTTAACTCATCTCTCTGTATATATTAAATATTGCTTACCTTTGATGAATTTCGAGTCTTGCTACTCTGGGAGCCTGGCCATGGCCAGGCTTGTCTGGTGTTAGCCTGGTCAACCAGGCTAGCACCAGATTAAGGGGCACATAAGCTCCCCCATCTTCTAATAACATGTTAATTTTTCCACTATAATCTACCTTGTCCATAATTACTATCGCATTTGCTTTATCTGTTTCGTAAGGTGAAGACCAGGATCTTTCCTTAATTCATGGTATAACTTAAATGTTTGATGACAATTGTGTTGTAGAGGTTTGAGCGAGGATAATTCTGGTAGCTGTCTGAACCAAAATAAATTCACAGGAATAAGTCACTTTGACTTGGGGTTATTCTAGAGGGTAATTTACATATGCTACTATGTATGATAATTGTGACCCTTCTGGGTTTAGTGCTTGTTTTTATTATGTACTTGTGTGTACCTGTACCTAAATTTACTTACTTAAATTAATTTATCCCTATTGGTTCACTGTAAGACTTCTTTTTGACAGTTTTAGTCTCTAGAATTTTCTCTCATGTCATATATATAAATTTCTGCTTCCAAAACATTGTCAAGGAATATTAATAAAACCTCAACAAAATATTAGGATATGTACCTGTGCTATGATGCATCGTGAATGGTGTTGCCTGCGGAACCTTTTGACTCATAGCTTTGTAAAGAATATCTGAACCATCTTTTCTTTCCTCTCTACTGTACTAATTAAAGAGAAGGTAAAATTCAGAAATGGTAATACAAAATTTCCTTATACATATTAATTTTTGGAAGAGTTTATACATCTTGACATATTATAGATTTTTCATTCTGCTTTGATGGTCAGAGATCATTAGTACTAGTGTATATAACTATATCATGTATTACTTTGATGGTCAGAGATCATTAGTACTAATGTATATATATCATGTATTATTTTGATGGTCAGAGATCAGTAGTACTGGTGTATACAGGCTCCACTTATACAGGTTAGGTTCCGACCTACCACTGTAAATTGAAACGTCTTTTTTCACTTTCAAATGCATATAAAAACTTGATATGTTTACACTATCATATATTAAAGTGAGCAATAGAGCATGGCCTAAAAAATGCATATACAGTACACACATTAAAATATTTTTGTCCTTATAGTGAGTAGTGAATATATTTATTGTAGAAAGTCTGAATAAATGAATGAATTGAAAACCTCTGTATTAGCAAAATGCCGGAAAGTGAAGTGCTGTAAAGTGAGGCCTGCCTGTATAGCTCTGTCTTGTATTGCTTTTTTGTTACGAGTTTATATGTCCTTACACAGTTAAGATGAGAGTTCAAGTGTTCTTAAATATAGTGTGGGGATTATATTTCACTTGTTGATACATATTATATACATAGGGTAGTTTATATGCCTTTGTACATTATATAAGCACGAATTTGTATGACTTTGCACATTGTATAGAGTTCAGATTTTCTGAAATATTCCAAAATCATGTGTACCTTAACTTGGTGCTTAATCAGTGTTCATATAGTCCTACACATAATACACTAAACTTTTCTTTTTAGAATTATTTATTGTTGACTAATACAGCATTAACTTACAGTATTATCCATCATTCATATAGTAGAGAAATACATTTAACATGAATATTAAAATCCTAAGGTTTGTAAATTTTGAACAGTGTTATGGCATTGATCTCCACATCTGTTAGCACTACAAATATTTTGAACTTTTGTAGAAATGGGGTCCACTTGTGTAAATTGTGGGACTCATAGCCTCGGAGAAGTGGAGATATATGTATATATATAGTACAGTGGACCCCCGGTTTATGTAGTAATTAATTCGTTCCAGAATGCTGTTCAAGTTCCATTACCAAACGAATTTGTTCCCATAAGGAATAATGTAAATTAGATTAGTTCTTTTAGACCCCCAAAAATACACTTACATAATTGTTCGAGTTTGGAGCAGTACGTAAACCAGGGGTCCACTGTATATAAAATATATATGGGTCATATGTCCATCCCCCATGGGATGGAAATCTTCAGCTCGGGTACTTTCACACGTCTCCATGTGTTATGCTACTATATTGCTACTCTTGAAACATTTCATAGCTCCTCATAATGCATGGAGACGTGTGAAAGTACTTGAGCTGAAGATTTCCATCCCATGGGGGATGGACATATGACCCATTCAAGTTGTGCTAAATTTTATGCTAATCCCATTCTTCTGTGCTATGTGACCCTTTTGGGTTTAGCACTTCCCTTATTAAAACTGATAAAATAAAAATGTACTAAAGCATTTTATTTTCCTTCAAATCTTTACATTTTCCTGTTTAAAAACTTTCTGCATGATAATGGAATTTCTCCCCATTTTCTATTATCACTAACACTATAGTGAAACTCCCAGAGTTATTTAAGCCTCATCATAGAAAATGGAAAGTTTAACAACGTCTGAAAGTAGGAGTGAAATTACCAGAGTTATTTAAGCCTCATAGAAAATGGGAAATTTATTAACACCTGAATAAATTTCCCATTTTCTGTGACGAGGCTTAAATAACTCTGGGAATTTCACTCCTACTTTCAGATGTTAATATTTTTTTTCCCATGAAATATCTGGAAAAAATTCCCATTTTTTACAGCCTCAAAAATGTAAATTTAAAATTCAAGTTCTGTTAATACCCAGAAATAAGATACTGTATCAAAGGCATAAATAAATAAATAATTCACATCATAAAAATATGTTTATGTTGAAGTTACAAAGTTCTGATGGCTTGTCTTCATGTGTACATGAACCTCAGTACATCAATTGGTTAGAGTAAAGCGTACAAGATATAAAACATCGCTGTCAAGCATTTCTATTAAGCAAATGATTTGAACACTTCAAGAGTCCACCAAGGTGAAGAACTCCTGATCCAAAGAATTGATGCTACCCTTCCTTACCATGTGTAAAGCCATTCCCCAGGTGCCTTGTGACACCTATATGTTCAGCACTTCCCACATGTAATCAGGGAAAAGAGCTACACCCATAGGATGGTTATATAGCACCTAAGGATTTTGAGTCAATCAGGGTTGTCGAAGGGTGGGGAAGATAGTTTGTTCCTTAGATAAGGACCCTTCCAGGTAGGTGCTTTGATGCTGGTGAAAATCTTTTGCTACTGCCTGTCCTTTTTCTTGGATTGCAATTTGGTTCCATTTCCCCAGGTATTGTATGACCACTATGGGTCACCTGCATCAAAGTACCTCCTTTCGGGGGCCAGAGTTACAATAATATGAAGGTTGCAAATGTTTGCAGCAATTTTTAGCAAGTGCGTTCCTTTACAGAAATGAAGCAAATATGTTTAAAGTAGAGCTGGACATTCCCAATGGTGGACCACTTCTAGTCACAGCTCTTGGTATTAAAAATCTTTGTTGATCTTAAAAAATTCTGACAGTATTCAACATGCACCTATGCATTACTTAACCTGCCATACATAAAAATTCTTAAGTTACTAAACCTATAGTGTATATGCCTAAAAATAGTGTCCTAGTCAATGAGCATCCTTTACAAAATAAATACAGGGATAACTCTCTTGTTTGGTGTTGTGTCGTCTACACGACTAACATGCGCGATTACAAATATGTGCCTCTTTTTCACATCAAGAGGGGTCTTGATATTGAAGGAATTGGAGCTGCCCTCCCCTTCCTTGGATCAAGCCTAATTACCTCTCACTCCCCCAGGCACTGCATGATCCCTACAGGTTTGCCTCCTCTGTGAATGAATAATCCTCTTCATCAACACTGTAAAAACTTAATTCTAATGAAATGTGACTGCAGCACCAGACAGCCATAGCTCTCTGAGACCAAACCAAAACATTAATTAAAAATGCACTTAATACAGTACAGGGAAACTGTAAAAGCATTAAGAACTGACATATCTCCAGAAAGAGACCTTAAATAGATGCATATTAAAGTTTTCCATTATAAAAAATACTGTAGTTAATCTCTGGCATCTTTCAAATAAATTTCAAGGCTTGTTTACTACAGTACATATATCAAACAACAGCAAATACAACAGATTAGGTACTGTACTTTAACTTGCATATATTCTAGTTAAAATTCTTTTCCATGTAAAATACGTAGTAAAGGCACAAGCAAATGTTCCTTTTCAATTTTAAAGAATTCCTACATTTGTAAAAATATTTTCATTCAAGTTCTTGTCAGTAAATGTTTCGATGTGAAAGTGCGGTTTGGTGTCACGGTTCAAATTCTAAAATGTATCAGGTATTGTGACTTGTGTACATTTGTACAGAAGAATCTCTTCTCAATTAGTAAGAAAGAGAAGCCATATAATTCATTTGGCAAAGAAATCTGATAACTGAATAGTACATGTTGTGACCTGAAAAGGCGATCACCTCTGTCTGCCATAGAATGGCACAAATCACGTTAACTTGAATTTCAGGTTTTTGCTATAATACCTGTCATAAATTGAACTGTACTAAGCATCCTGGTGGACACCCAATAAAACTAAAGAGAAGCTGTACATTCTGTGAAAAGAATATTCTTTATTCTCAGGTTCCTCCTTGAAATTCTTGATAGCCTTCTGCTCCAGTGAAGATGATGTCTATCCAGATACGCATAGCTTCTGGGGAGGGAGCCATCAAATGGAACGTTCGCTCGTAAGTTTTGACACAGAAGGTCAGTTTCGGGTTTGGAGATTTGACAGAATGTAGATGATCTACATACACTTCTTCAATAGCCTGAAAATAATAAAATACATATGAAAATAATTTCAATTTTACCTCAGTAAGACACAAGAGCATGTACCCATGACACACAGTATCCTCTTACCAATGAATATTGGTGGCCCCCAAAGTAGCATTCTGAGCCCTATTCTTTTTCTTGTTTATATCAACGACCTACTAAATTATACCAGACATCTGAAAAAAAAAATGTACTAATGACAACCTTCATATTAACAGGCTTGTGATGTAGTAGTGCACTGTTTCACATATCAGGTCACAGTAGAACCAGTGATAATCTGCCACACAATGGCCATGTCATGGTCTCACAGGCTCAGACACCTTAACATTAAACACTAACCCATGAAATGAAAATAACATAATTGCAAACAAATCACAGATTGGGTGGGGCTTGAACCCCATGGCAAGTGAGTACTAAAAGTCAGAGAGCAGTGTGTTAACCACTCAGAGATACAGTCAAGTGGTCAACACACTGGCTTGTGAGTTTCAGGACTCAAGTTGCCATGGCTTCAAGACCCACCTGTTGCCTGCTTTATTAAGCACTGTAGTTAATAATGAGCTAAAAATGTATACACCTGGATGCTTAATAAACACACCCTGATAATGCCAAAACATTTTGACTATCAATTTGACAATATAATTTTTTGGGGGATAAAAAAAATGTCCCCAGTTAGATATTACAACTAATGAAACCAAAGTAGGAAAAAAACAAATTCTAGGTCTAACCATGGAGAACACACTGAATGTTACTGCTCATACTTAATACACACACACAAAAAAAAAAGCCTTGTGGGATACTCTCTAAAATTTGCTATTACACTGTCAATATACAATACTAACACTACATTTCTTTCAATTATCCACACCTCACTTATAGTATTTCTATTTGAAAATCCACTTCAACCCAATCATTCCCCAATAAAAGATACCTATGAGAGCAATCACAAACTCTTAATTTATAGAAACAGTCTTAATTCAAGTCCCTAAATCTTACCACTGTTCACTTCACAATTTTAGAATGTTGCATTATAATGTAGGTGTTAACTTACGACATTTGCTGGAAAACTGTAACAGCGGACACAGCATCACACTATACACAAAAATGTGGAATAACTTATTAGAATTAAAAAAACTAACATAAAAATAGTATGTGCTGAAATTGTCTACTCTTGCAATACACACACAACCCGCACATATAAAAGGAGAGGAGCTTACGACGACGTTTCGGTCCGACTTGGACCATTTACAAAGTCACACTAACATGAAGGACAGGTGGAGGGGGTATTTATAGGCAGGCAGACAGGGGAGGGCACAAGAAAGTGGTGGAGGGGTAATGAAGGAAGTAGTGATAGTGGTAGTGGTAGTAGTAGTGGAGTCAGTCATAAACTAGGAAAGGAGCACTGCAAAGACTCTGGCGGCCCGCAAGGGTAAGAACAAGAACACAGTGGGGAAAAATTAAAATAAAATAGAGGACAAATACAAGGCAAAAGAAAAGAAAAGAAAGATAACCCAGAGGAGAAAGGAGAAGGGGGAAGAGAAAGAAGGGGAAGGAATCAGGTTAAGTCACGGGTGTTCTGAAGTTTGGAGCATTTAACAATGTAATGTTGTGTGTGTATTGTTCCAGTCACGGTATTGTGCCTTTTTTGTTATCTACTCTTGCCATTCTATATACAGTGGACCCCCGGATTTTGAACAGCTCCCAACTTGAACAATTATGTAAGTGTATTTTTGGGGTCTGAAATGGACTAATCTAATTTACATTATTCCTTATGGGAACAAATTCGTTCGATAACTACACTCAAACAGCCTTCTGGAACGAATTATTGATGAAATCCGGGGGTCCACTGTAATTCACTAAAACAAATTTCATTAATTAATATCAAATTATGACATTTACTGCTATGCTATTATTTACACCATGTATCCCTATCACTCCCTAATTCTGCTTGTAAACTTTATTTATTTACTATCTTCTTTAACTCTTACTACATTATAAATATTACTATCACTTTTCATTCCACTGTATTATCATCCTGTTCATCCAATTAATTTTGATTTGTACACATTTACTGTACTAATCAATCCTATTCTCATTAAAGCTGTGATCAGAACTTATATACAGTAGTCCCTTGAGTTACTATGGGCTGGAGTTTTGATAATCTTAAGTTATGATGGGCTGGAGTTATGATAATCTTGAGTTACGATGTGCTGGAGTTATGATAATCTTGGGTTACGATGTGCTAGAGTTATGATAATTTTTTGTTACGATGGGCTTGAGTTATGATAATCTTGAGTTACGATGTGCTGGAGTTATGATAATCTTGAGTTACGATATGCCTTCAAAGACATTTAGTTTTAAGCTACAATTAAAAATTTGAGATATGATATGCATTTATTTAGTTATGCCATTTTCTGCATCACCACGTCATTGTGGCCGTTGAAGTGCGCAGTAAACAGGCAATTTCTCTGTTGATCAAACAAGAAATTGCGAAAAAACATGACGCAGGAGTTAGAATTAGTGCACTGGTGCACGAAAATGGCTTTCCACAATTATCAAGCAAAAAGACATTGTAAAAGATATTAAAGTGACTGATGAATTTAAGCTAGTGAAAAAAGGCAGAGAAATTATCATAAAGGTGAAAAACTGTTGTTACTGTGGATAAAAGAGAAGCAAATGAAGAGAGATACAGTGACTGCAAGTTATGTCTGTGATAGATACAGTGACTGCAAGTTATGTCTGTGATAGATACAGTGACTACAAGTTATGTCTGTGATAGATACAGTGACTACAAGTTATGTCTGTGATAGATACAGTGACTACAAGTTATGTCTGTGATAGATACAGTGACTACAAGTTATGTCTGTGAGTATGCAAGTCCAGGCTACAGTAAAGGCTGCACTTTCAGGGTTTTGGAATGAATTACTGGAAAACCATGTATTTTTGGGTTTGAGTTACTATAACTTTGAGGTACAATACGTTTTCTGCAATGAATTTAGTTTGTAACTCAAGGGACCAATGTGTATATATTAGTTTCATCACACCTGCCAATGCTTTGAATTAGACTCGTACACTAAAACAGCTCCACACCCATTGATTTTTTAACATTAAGTAGTTTTAGTTTGCCAGATATGCTGCACACACCATGGAATTTTCACAAACTGTATTGTACTGTATTGTAATAATACTGCAATATTAATCTACCGTAGCATACAATATACAGCATCTACAACCTTGGATATCTGTATCTAACAGAGATGTTTATATTCATCAAGGAGGAGAAGTAACCTTGTGAATATATTCCACTTATAGTAATATTGTAGACACATGTCACAGGTTGAGTCTCATTCAAGAAGGTAATAGACTACAAAATAATACAGTAATCACACTACTTACCTGGAAGTATACACCGCCCCGTGGCTTATTTTCACTCTTATCGCTGTAATACATAAGTGCCCTTTTTGACCGGTCAAACACAAACCATCTCTTTTGCCATGTGCGGAACTTTGACCCTAATTTGTGAAGGTAACCTCGGCATGCAGTCGAAGAAACTACTATATAAGGGCAAAGTTCAATTTGGTGGCCAGCAGACTCGATGTGTTGTTTGAGGTCAAAGTGCTGTTCACTACGCACGGGCAGGTACCTTGTCAGAGGTCTTTGCTGTGGGGAAAAAAGGGAAACTTAATACTGAATATGAAATGTCTTTTCCCTTTAAAGAAACAGGTAAACAAACACTGAATGGGAGAATATCATGTTAGTTATACTAATAAACAGTGAGGTACAGTATTCCCAATATTAATTTATTGAGCAAAAATAACAGAAGAAACACATTTCTGAAATTTTTTTAGTGAAATAATGTTAATTCTATGTAAATATTTACAGAGTGAAATGCTGTCTAGTCTTTACTGTTGTTGGTAGTATGACACTAACAAGCAGGAGCAACAAGCAAGAACAAGCAGGAGCAACAAGCAAGAACAAGCAGGAGCAACAAGCAAGAACAAGCAGGAGCAACAAGCAAGAAAAAGCAGGAGCAACAAGCAAGAACAAGCAGGAGCAACAAGCAAGAACAAGCAGGAGCAACAAGCAAGAACAAGCAGGAGCAACAAGCAAGAACAAGCAGGAGCAACAAGCAAGAACAAGCAGGAGCAACAAGCAAGAACAAGCAAGAACAAGCAGGAGCAACAAGCAAGAACAAGCAGGAGCAACAAGCAAGAGCAACAAGAACAAGCAGGAGCAACAAGCAAGAACAAGCAAGAACAAGCAGGAGGAACAAGCAAGAGCAATAAGCAGGAGCAACAAGCAGGAGCAACAAGCAGGAACAACAAGCAAGAGCAACAAGCAGGAGCAACAAGCAAGAGCAACAAGCAAGAGCAACAAGCAAGAGCAACAAGCAAGAGCAACAAGCAGGAGCAACAAGCAGAAGCAACAAGCAGGAGCAACAAGCAGGAGCAACAAGCAGGAGCAACAAGCAAGAGCAACAAGCAGAGCAACAAGCAGAGACAACAAGGAAGACAAGCAGGAGCAACAAGCAGGAGCAACAAGCAGGAGCAACAAGTAGGAGCAACAAGCAGGAGCAACAAGCAGGAGCAACAAGCAGGAGCAACAAGCAAGAGCAAGAAGCAGGAGCAACAAGCAAGAATGACAAGCAGGAACAACAAGTAAGAACAAGCAGGAACAACAAGTAGGAGCAACAAGCAGGAGCAACAAGCAAGAATGACAAGCAGGAGCAACAAGCAAGAATGACAAGCAGGAGCAACAAGCAAGAAGACAAGCAGGAGCAACAAGCAAGAACAACAAGAAGGAACAACAAGCAGGAACAACAAGCAGGAGCAACAAGCAAGAGCAACAAGCAAGAATGACAAGCAGGAGCAACAAGCAAGAACAACAACCAGGAGCAACAAGTAGGAGCAACAAGCAGGAGCAACAAGCAGGAGCAACAAGCAGGAACAATAATCAGAAGCAACAAGCAAGAACAAGCAGGAGCAACAAGCAGGAGCAACAAGCAGGAACAATAATCAGAAGCAACAAGCAAGAACAAGCAGGAGCAACAAGCAAGAACAACAAGCAGAAGCAACAAGCAAGAACAACAAGCAGGAGCAACAAGTAGGAGCAACAAGCAGAAGCACCAAGCAAGAGCAACAAGCAGGAGCAACAAGCAGGAGCAACAAGTAGGAGCAACAAGCAGAACAACAAGCAGGAGCAACAAGCAAGAACAACAAGCAGAAGCAACAAGCAAGAACAACAAGCAGAGCAACAAGTAAGCAACAAGCAAGAACAACAAGCAGGAGCAACAAGTAGGAGCAACAAGCAAGAACAACAAGCAGGAGCAACAAGCAGGAACAATAATCAGAAGCAACAAGCAAGAACAAGGAGGAGCAACAAGCAAGAACAACAAGCAGAAGCAACAAGCAAGAACAACAAGCAGGAGCAACAAGCAGGATCAACAAGCAGGAGCAACAAGCAGGATCAACAAGCAGGAGCAACAAGTAGGAGCAACAAGCAGGAGCAACAAGCAGGAGCAACAAGTAGGAGCAACAAGCAGGAGCAGCAAGCAGCAGCAGCAAGCAGGAGCAACAAGCAGGAGCAACAAGCAGGAGCAACAAGTAGGAGCAACAAGCAGGAGCAACAAGCAGGAGCAACAAGCAGGAACAATAATCAGAAGCAACAAGCAAGAACAAGGAGGAGCAACAAGCAAGAACAACAAGCAGAAGCACCAAGCAAGAGCAACAAGCAGGAGCAACAAGCAGGAGCAACAAGCAGGAGCAGCAAGCAGGAGCAACAAGCAGGAACAACATACAGTCAGGATGTAAACACATACAAGAATGCCTTACAGAACACACGAGTCATGCTGATAAATTAAGACATAATACAATGTGCAACACTTGGGTGTCATTACTGAGGTTATGCTCCTAGACGAATCCAGAAACTGAGAATATCACCAATTCTGTACTATATAATTTTTCCTTTATTTAATGTATACCTTGATGCTAGTGAAGGTTTCTTAATCCAAGGAATTCAAACTTAATTACCTCCCATTCCCCAAGCACTGTATGAGCTCTATGGGTTTAGTGCTACCCCATGAATAATAATGAATCTTAGCTTTGTTATGCATCAGACCATGGCTTAATTTACACCATAAAGTGTGCCAACAGCAGCTGCACCCTCACCACTATCCATCATGTCTAATATCCAAACTTTCCTACATACATGTGGAAAAACACACTTATGTACAGTTCACGTTTATTAGAGGAAGCGTTTTAGCATGAATGGCTTCTTCACTCCTACATAGATTCAGAGCTACATTTTTCTACTGAAAGCAGACTTATCTTCTTCATGTCTGCTATGTTTACAAGCCATCGTCAATATGATAAATGTCTTAATATGCTAAGCATTTCTCTCAACCACAAACATGTTAAAAACTATACAGTGAACCCCCGGTTTACGTACTACTCCAAACTCGAACAATTATGCAAGTAATGTGTACACTGTATATGCATTTTTTAGGCCTAGCTCTGCTGCTCATTTAATGACGGAGTTGCGTTCCTAAGACCACATCGGTAAATGAATTAGTGGCTAAGTGAGGAGCATACTATGTATAATGGTAGTAGGTTTGTGTCAACCATTTTTTATATTGTTTTAATGTCACCTTTGCACCATTTATAAAATTTTTGGTATATTTTTAAATGTTTATACAGTAGTGTACTGTATATTGTAATAAACAGAATAGAAGAAATCAGCTCTAATATACATTATTTAGGTATGCATACTGGTCAGAGCCCATCGTAAGTCCGAGTTGTTGGTAAACGAGTACGTCGCTAAGTGAGGAGACGCTGTATATGATAGTGTAAACATGTTATCAGACTTTTATATGCATTTGAAAATAGAAAAAGCAATGTTTCACTTTACAGTGGTAAACCGGAACCTAACCTGCTGTATAAGAGGCCCTACGGTAGCCCAGAGCCTAACCTGCTGTATAAGCGGGGCCCTACAGTAGCCTGGAACCTAACCTGCTGTTTAAGCAGGGCTCTACAGTAGCCTGGAACCTAACCTGCTGTATAAGCAGGGCCCTACAGTAGGCTGGAGCCTAACCTGCTGTATAAGTGGGGCCCTACAGTAGGCTGGAGCCTAACCTGCTGTATAAGTGGGGCCCTACAGTAGCCTGGAACCTAACTTGCTGTATAAGAGGGGCCCTACAGTAGCCTGGAATCTAACCTACTGTATAAGCAGGGCCCTACAATAGCCTGGAACCTAACCTGCTGTATAAGCAGGGCCCTACAGTAGCCTGGAACCTAACATGCTGTATAAGCGGGGCCTTACAGTAGGCTGGAGCCTAATCTGCTGTATAAGAGGGGCCCTACAGTAGGCTGGAACCTAACCTGCTGTATAAGAGGGGCCTGCCTGTATTGTGATTGTAGTTTTAAGTTAGGCTTAAGCATGCTCAAAATGCACTGCATAACTATGAGATGTCTGCATGAACAAATATTGTATCATGCAGAAATAAAATATTACAGTGGACCCTCGCTATTCGAACTTAATCCGTTCCAGGAGCTAGTTCTCAACGCGAAATGTTCGAATGACGATTTAATTTTTCCCATAAGAAATAATGGAAATACAATTAATCCGTTCCAGAAACCCAAAAATATTAAAAAATAATATATTTTAATAAAATTAAGCTTCTACATACACAAAAGAATTACATACTACTATTAAAGTATTAGTAAATAAATGCATGTATTTTTACTTACCTTTATTGAAGATTGTTGATGGCATATGGAAGATAGGGAGGAGGAGTGAGGGAGGGAGGGGTTATTGTTTGGAAGGGGAATCCCCCTCCAAAAGGACTTCAGGTATCACAGCCCTATCTGGGGTTACTTCTCTTCTTTGTCTTTTAATCCCACTAGGACCAGCTTGAGAGTCACTGGACACTAACAAAATAACTGTCCACAGTCTTCTGTTTCTGGTGCCTCTTTAACATGTTCCTGAAGTAGGACATTGTTTGGTCACTGAACATGCTGCTGTTATGGCTTGTTTGAGCTTGCTCAGGGTGGTATTTTTCAACAAAACTTTGCAACCTATTCCACATTGTACACATCTCCTTAATCTCTGAAGAAGGCACCTTCTTCAGTCCCTCTTCCTCCTCCTGTGTACCAATAGCCTCAAATCTGGTCTTATGCTCTTTTCCATTTCCAGCTGTTGCAGCTCTTCAGTTGTTAGCTCTACCCTGTGGCCCTGCACTAACTCTTCCACATCCTCACCACTCACCTCCAACCCCAGGGACTTGCCCAATTCCACAATAGAGTCCACAACAGGCACAGGGTCGGCAGGGTCAGGGTCAGCCTCAAACCCTTCAAAATCCCTCTGTTGGACACAACCTGGCCACAATGGTCTCCAAGCAGAGTTCAAAGTCCTGGAAGTCACTCCCTCCCAAGCCTTACCTATAAGGCCTATGCACCTGTAAATGTGATTCTTCCAGAACTCTCTAAGGGTCAATTCAGTGTCCGAGGTCATTTCAAAGCACTTTTCAAACACTGCTTTTGTGTAGAGTTTTTTGAAGTTGGAAATGACCTGCTGGTCCATGGGCTGGAGGAGAGGAGTGGTGTTAGGAGGCAAAAACTTCAGTTTTATAAATCTGAAGTCTTCACACAGTAGGTCTTCCATGTTTTGAGGATGTGAAGGAGCATTGTCCAGTAACAGGAGGCACTTTTTGTCCAAACCCTTTCCCTGTAGGTATTTTCTCACACTGGGGCCAAACACTTCATAGATCCAGTCACTGAAAAGTTGCTTTGTGACCCATGCATTCTGACTAGATCTCCACAAGACACACAATCTATTTTTGACGACATTGTGTTTCTTGAACACTCTGGGATTTTCTGAATGATACACTAGTAAAGGCTTCACTTTAAAATCCCCAGTAGCATTACTACACATCATGAGAGTTAGCCTGTCTTTCATAGGCTTGTGTCCTGGCAGTGCCTTTTCCTCCTGAGTAATGTAGGTCCTGTTAGGCATTTTCTTCCAAAACATGCCTGTTTCGTCACAAGTGAACACTTGTTCAGGTTTCAATTTTTCAGTCTTTATATATCCTGAAACTCGTTTATGAATTTTTCAGCTGCACGTTTGTCTGAACTGGCAGCCTCACCATGCCTTACCACATTATGTATGCCACTACGATTTTTAAATCCCTTAAGCCAGTCTTTGCTGGCTTTAAATTCACTACCATTACAATCAACACTGGTTGCAGGCATTTTCTTTGCAAGATCGGCATGCAACTTCCTTGCCTTTTCACAAATGATTGACTCCGACACACTATCACCCGCCAACTCTTTATCCTTGATCCACACCAGCAACAACTTCTCAATCTCTTCGATTATTTGTGGTCTATTTTTGGCTGGCACAGTAACACCTTTTGCAACATCAGCTTCCTTAATTTGTTCCTTCTTAACCCTTAAACTGTTCACACGTAGATATACGTTCACCTGCGTACTGCCCCGAATATTTTAAAAAAAAAAAAAAATTAAATGAAGAGCGCATTTTTATAAACAGGATAGGCTAAAAAAAATTTTTTAGGGCCAGTACTTACCAAGATATAAGCCCGCCAATTTGGTGCTGGATGCTTACCTGACGGCAACATCAAGTCCTGCCGCTTGCAGAAGTATTGCCGATATACTTTCTTTTCTAGTTTTCACTTTAATTTATATAATTTTTATGTTCTGATAATTACAATTTACAATAGTTCCTGTGATTTCATAGCCAATCTTTGTTCTAACACTAATATTATGTACTGAAATAGTACTCAAATAGTCACAATCACACCAACAAGTGAACATTTTCGCCTACCTTGGTCATTTACTATTGTCTATAAATATATATGAAGTATTTATAGGTCCCAGCAATGTTTTAGACATCCAGGAGTATATATGAAACTCTTTGAAGAATGGTGTTATGACAATTGCCAGATAACTACTGATAAGACAGTGACATTGATGAATGAATGTGTGCAGGGAACCCTCGCTCTTTCACTCTGTATCTATCTATCTATCTATCTGTGTCTTTCTTTCTGTCTGTCTGTCTATCTATCTATCTGTCTGTGTCTGTCTGTCTATCTGCCTGTCTCTGTCTGCCTGTCTCTGTCTGAATCTGTTTGTCTGTATCTGTCTGTATCTGTCTAGATCTGCTTATCTGTGTTTCTGTCTGCCTGGAGTATATGAAACTCCTTGAAGAATGGTGTGTTGAAAAGTGTCAGATAACTCTTGACAGCCCAGTGACATTTGATAAATGTCAGCAGTGCTGGAGGGAACCCTCCCTTTTTCAATGTCTATCTGTCTGCCTGTCTGTCTGTCTGTCTATCTGTCTGTATCTGTCTGTCTGTTTGTCAAGCTCTGCTTATTTCTGTCTAACTCTACTTATCTGTCTTTCTGTCTGCCTGTGTGTGTGTGTGTGTCTTTCCGTCTGCTTGTCTCAGTCTCAGAGTGCGGCTCGTAAGCCAACAGGTATTATAGACGATGCAGAAGTGAAGATGCGTATTACTTGCCAGTCATGCTTATTATGCCTTATCTCTACAAGTATTGTATAGCACTTTGCCTGGAATTTTTGGGTTATCCTAGGTAATTTACACTATGTATAATAACTGTACTTATGTGTACATGTGAGAGAGAGAGAGAGATAGGACATATAGATATAGACAGACAAAGATATAGACAGATAGAGAGACAGCCAGAGACAGCCAAAGCCAGCCAGCCTGCCGAATACATAAGAACATAAGAAAGAAGGAACACTGCAGCAGGCCTACTGGCCCATGCAAGGCATGTCCATGTCACCCCCCAGCTTAGACCAATGACCCACCTAGTCAGGTCACATCCTCTGAAGGAAGGAGCATGGCATCAGACCTAGTAGCACAAGCTAGTCAGGTCCAACTCACACCCACCCACAGCCACTCATGTATTTATCTAACCTATTTTTACTTTCCTCTTATAAGGGGAGTGTTAATGCGACATGACATCAGTGAATCCCTGGTGTTTGCCACAGTATTTGCTCTAGCTGGCACTCAATTGAACTGGTGCTCCCACAAGGTACTAAGTGGTCCCAGATTTTTTTAATACTGCGCACACTGAGGGTGCAGATCCATTCTCTCATGTCTAGGCGACTCAGGCCTATCGCACTAAATTTGAAGGAATGAAAAATAAAACGTTGATCTACGTTCGGGGCAGTACGCATGTGAACGTATATCTACGTGTGAACAGTTTAAGGGTTAAACAGGATAGAAGCGATAGTTGACCTGCTTTTGCCATATATCTTGGCAAGCTCACACATTCACACACCACTCTCGTATTTTTGTATTATTTCCTTCATCGTGTCTACGGTGTTTCTCACTTTCTCCATCCCAGGGGTACCACTAGGAACTTTCTTGGGACCCATGGTAGCTTATTTCACAGTCGCACTTAATGAACAAACTCTAAAAAATTATTATTAAGTGAGAAATGTCTGGAGAACCGTGCAGGGTATTGTTCTCTCGAGTGTAAACAACGCGGGACTGGCTCTCCACGCCTGCGCGGTGAGGCACCCAAGCGCCTGGGCGGACAGGTCACGGACTCATTCGTTCGACTCGCGATATTTTGTTTGCATGACGATATCGATTTTCTTGTTCTAATGATGATTTGTTCTATTGCCGATCAGTTCGAGTTTCGTACTTTATTCGTTCCAGATGGCTGTTCGAGTGCTGTTACCGAACGAATTTGTTCCCATAAGGAATAATGCAAATTAGATTAATCCGTTTCAGACCCCCAAAAATACACTTACAAAAGCACTTACAATAATACACTTACATAATTGTTCGAGTTGGGAGCTGTACGAAACTCGGGGTACCACTGTATTATCCTTATTATTAGAATACTACTGTAATCCATATTATTGTTATTATTATAATCAAAGAAAGTGCTAAACCTACTGTAATCCATAAATATGTGAATAAAGAAGATACAGTGGACCCCCGAGTAACGTAAAAACTTCATTCCAGAAGCCTGCTCAAGTGCCATTACCGAACGAATTTACTCCCTTAAGGAATAATGTCACGTAGGTTAGTCTATTTCAAACCCCCAAAAATACACTTCCACAAGCACTTACAATATTATACTTACATAATTGTACGATTTCCGGGGTGTTCGTTACTCGGGGGTCCACTGTACTAGTTAATGTGGGATGATTCAACCTATCTGTAACTGGATAGAACAAAAAAAACTCTGAGGTCTCCCCAGAGTTAATTTACTTTGAATTTTTATTGTGGTGAAGGACATGTTAACTATGGGTATGAAAGATAAGGATGAAGTGTCCTGTATGTGAGATGAAAGTTGGAAAGAATGCTAAGGTACTTAATGTGCTTTTTGTAGTTAATGGTATAACACTGCCTCTGCAGATTTTGAATGTAATGATTATATGTAATGTTATGTAAAGGCATCAAGTTTGGATTTTCAAAGGTTATGCAATGGATGTGTTTGGAGCAGTTGTTCTTCATGACAAGAAAGACCTCTGACTTTCAGGAAGCATTGGTGATACTATAGTGTTTGTGTGGGAGTGGTTAGTGCAGCGAGCGATTCTGTTGGTTCTGTGGGAGTGGTTAGTGCAGTGA
Organism: Cherax destructor; assembly: GCA_009830355.1. Classification (NCBI taxonomy): domain Eukaryota; kingdom Metazoa; phylum Arthropoda; class Malacostraca; order Decapoda; family Parastacidae; genus Cherax; species Cherax destructor. The sequence continues at coordinate 41,419 of WNWK01010011.1, forward strand.
GTGATTCTGTTGGTTCTGTGGGAGTAATTAGTGCAGTGAGTGATTCTGTTGGTTCTGTGGGAATGGTTAGTGCAGTGAGCGATTCTGTGGGAGTGGTTAGTGCAGTGAGCAATTCTGTTGGTTCTGTGGGAGTGGTTAGTGCAGTGAGCGATTCTGTTGGTTCTGTGGGAGTGGTTAGTGCAGTGAGCGATTCTGTTGGTTCTGTGGGAGTGGTTAGTGCAGTGAGCGATTCTGTTGGTTCTGTGGGAGTGGTTAGTGCAGTGAGTGATTCTGTTGGTAATATTTTGAAGGATTTTGCTATAAAACTGCAGAGTCAATAAGCTATCTAACCTTAACTGCAAGCTGTGGGGCCCTATTGTCTCTCATTTTTTTGTTGACATTGTTAGAAAGAGCACTAATGATGCAAAACGGGGAGAGGAGATGCAAGCGCCAGAGGCTGAACACTGTGGTTCAGGATCAGTACTTCCAATTGTCAAGCCAAAACCCGGTGTCCCAGTGGACAATATTGCTGTTGCCAATAAAGTTCAATTCCAGTAAAGAAGGTAAGGGAGACTAAAAATCATACTTTGGTGCTTAGTTTTCTAACTGCTGAAGCAAAGTGGGAGGCTGGGGTTTGTATGGCTTCCTATTTTTCCACTGATGCTGGTTTCATGGTCTCTAAACCAGTCCTGATGCTGGTCTTTTGCTTTCTTGGTCAGAAGAATTTTTTTCTAGTACAGTGGACCCTCGCTATTTGAACACTCCAAACTCGCCCTTCTATGTAAGTTTATTATTGTAAGTGCTTTTATAAGTGTATTTTTGGGGGTCTGAAATGGACTAATCTAATTTACATCATTCCTTATGGGAATAAATTTGTTTGGTAACAGCACTTGAACAGCATTCTGGAATGAAGAATGTTCGAAAGTCGGGGGTCCACTGTATTCTTGTCAAGAATCTAGAAATCAAAGAACTATCTTTAGTGTTTCTTTTTCAAAGGTGGTAGCAGGACAGCTGTGCTGAAGGTGGCTCCTGAAATCTAGAATATTAGAGAGCCCCATCTGTATGGCTCTGAGGTTCCCAACTCCATATGGTAAGTGAAAATCACCAGCGGGTGGAAAACAGCATTTTTTCATTACTGAATGCATCTAAAATGCCTGATGGCAGATTCCTAGTTTTTTGATGATTTTGTTTTATAGACTGAGTCTTGTGCTCTCAGAGAGAAAAATCATTCTTAGGAAGAACCTTTTCTTACACAGCTTCTAGACTGTTTGACAGGTTGTGAATGTCTTTTAAAAGTCAGGAATCTCTTCATGATTTCAAGTATCAGTTAAAAGCACTTGGAAACTTCTTGAAAGAGAAGGTGCTCAAAGCACTTGGGAACTTCTTGAAAGAGAAGGTGTCCAAAGCACTTGGGAACTTCTAGAAAGAGGTGCTCAAAGCACTTGGGAACTTCTTGAAAGAGAAGGTGCTCAAAGCACTTGGGAACTACTTGAAAGAGAAGGTGCTCAAAGCACTTGGGAACTTCTTGAAAGAGAAGGTGCTCAAAGCACTTGGGAACTACTTGAAAGAGAAGGTGCTCAAAGCACTTGGGAACTTCTTGAAAGAGAAGGTGCTCAAAGCACTTGGGAACTACATGAAAGAGAAGGTGCTCAAAGCACTTGGGAACTTCTTGAAAGAGAAGGTGCTCAAAGCACTTTGGAACTTCTTGAAAGAGAAGGTGCTCAAGAATAATAAAATCCTAAATTAACATTATCAGTATCATTTCCCATATAATTTAATAAAATTTCCTTCAAAACGGTATAAAATAAGGTGACATTAACACATTATGCAGAGCATTTTGGACAGACTAAGACTAGAACCTAAAACTGCTTTATCTAACTATAAACCATCATTCCAAGTTCTTTCATGGTTAGATATACCTGTATACAGTACTTCAAACATCTCCCCTAAGTATAAGACTACGAACAGGTTTAAGGTTCTTAATCTATCTTCAGAGAAAAGATTCCTTATACAGTGGATGAATTATGCCATCCTCGCATATTCTCCACTGTATTTATTGTATACCCATCCTGTACTGTTGGCATGCCTCTGGCAAGACACTGATGGAATGAATGATGATGTAAGTGTTTCTTCTTTTTTCAGGTCACCCTGCCTTGGTGAGAAGTGGCCAGTGTTAATAAAAAAAAAATACAAATGAGGTTTTACTAATGATGTATAGAGGTGAAGGAGAACTTGTGAATATTAAGGTAAATGGATACATTTCCAATGTTTGAATATACAGTGGTCCCTCGGTTTTCGTGCATCTCCAAACTCGAACATTTATGTAAGTGTATTTTCGTAAGTGCTGTTGCAAGTGGGGTCTGAAATAGACTAACCTACGTGACATTATTTCTTAAGGAAGTAAATTCGTTCGGTAATGGTGTGTTGTGGGACACTGGCACTTGAGCAGCATTCTGGAACGAATTTTCGGCGAAAACCGAGGAACCACTGTACAGTGGTACCTCTATTTATGAGCAGCTCCCAACTCGAACAATTACGTATGTAAGTGTATTTTTGTAGGTGCTTTTGTAAGTGCATTTTTGGGGGTCTGAAATGGATTAATCTAATTTTCATTATTTCTTATGGGAATAAATTCCTTCGGTATCGGCACTTGAATAGCCGTCTAGAACGAATTAAGCTCGTAAGTAGAGGTACCACTGTATATTTATGCTATGTTTTGCTTGCTGGAAGCTTGAAGCCTCAGTATACAGTGGACCCCCGAGTAATGAACAAAATTCTTTCCAAAAGCCTGCTCAAGTGCCATTACTGAACGAATTTACTCCCTTAAGAAATAATGTCAAGTAGGTTAGTCCATTTCAGACCCCCAAAAATACACTTACAAAAGCACTTACAATATTATACTTACATAATTGTACGATTCCGGGTGTTCAGAACCGGGGTCCACTGTATATACCTGACACGACAATCAATATACAGTGGACCCCCGGTTTTCATTATTTTTTCGTTCCAGAATGCTGTTCAAGTACCATTACCAAACAAATTTATTCCCATAATGAATAATGTAAAGTAGACTAGTCCTTTTAGACCCCCAAAAATACACTTACAAAAGCATTTAAAAAAATACACTTACATAAAAGGGCGAGTTTGGAGCAGGACGAACACAGGGGGTCCACTGTACAGTGGTACCCTGAGTTTTGTACAAAATTCGTTCCAGAATGCTGTTCGAGTGCCATTACCGAACAAATTTGTTCCCATAAGGAATAATGTAAATTATATTAGTCTGTTTCAGACCCCCAAAAATACACTTACAAAAGCACTTACAATAATACACTTACATAATTGTTCGAGTTGGGAGCTGTACGAAACTCGGGGTACCACTGTGGTATATAAAGGAAGAAGGTGAGGCAAGACAGGTGTCAAGAGGCGAGACAACTGGGTTTTAAGCTAAAAGGTAATTTAACTAAATATAAAAAGATATATTAAATTACAGCAGTAAAGCTGCAGATGTTTTGTGTGAGTGATGTGAGTCACTTCCAAACACCTGCTCTTATGATAACTAATTATGCATTCTTCCACTTCATGAGATGATTATACAAGTTATGATGAACCGTGAAGTGATTGTTCATTTTGATGGTTGAAGTATATTTATGCTCTTCAATGCATGTACTGTATTGAATTTCCTTGATGCTTTTTTTATTTGACTTTGTAAACCTGGCAGCCTCCACATGGGACGATGCCAATGTCAGCATAGTTGTTACTGGATCATCCTTAGACACACATCTCTGCTGTTACTTGACATTAATGCTCACCAAGATTACTACTACTACCCCACTACTACTACCTCACCCACTTGTACTACTACCACCTCACCTCCTACTACTACTAGTACTACTTCACCCACTACCACTACTAGTACTACCTCACCCACTACCACTACTAGTACTACCTCACCCACTACCACTACTACCTCACCCACTACCACTACTACTTCTACCACCACTTCTAATACTGCCCATCCTTCTAGGTACCTCACTACTTTCTTTACATATCACTATATATTCATGTATTTGTTTTGTATTTACTTGACACAGTCCGTGGTGAGTGAAACGTTGCCACAATAAATGTCTCACTAGTTGCACATGTTCATTTATCTAGCAACAAGATAAATAATGACATAGTTTCAGTAGTGGTGAAAAATGTATAAAATACACCAACTTTACTTTGCCACTACTCCTGATGATGCTGTATGTGACTGAAGAAGTATACATACTGTGTATGTGAAACATTTCAACAATAAAGATACCCAACAGTTGTACATGTGCCTTAGTCGTCATAGTTTGAGTAGCACCAACCTGAGTTCTTGCCTTCTCCCGGAACTTGACAGCTGCCTCAGATGGATCACAGCACGAGGATGCATCACTCAGTGGTCGATTGTCCTCCCCACCAGCTGCCACTTCACTCTCCCTTTGTCGCATCTGAAGACAGAGTGCACATCAGTAGAGAAACTTCACACACTGTAGATGTAGCTTGACTTACGATGGAGGGCTAAGTTCCGATGAGCTCATCGTAAGCTGAAAATATCCTAAGTTCAATATGAATATCATACGATAAATAACTACTGTCACTGAAACAGTAAATAAATAATTACTGCAAATAACTAAACACCAGTATTGAAAAGTAAATAAATGAATACAAGTTTATCTTATCAAAGTTTTTAGATTAGATTAGATTCTTTATCTCAGCATGATACTACAATGTTTGTAGAGAGGTGGATGACATTCAGGTGTACATGCAGGAAGCCCCTTAATATGCAGAGCATTTTGGGCAAACTTAAAACTAACTTAATATTAATAAGGCAATAACTAATTCAGTGTTTATATATACAGTCCCCTGCTATTACACCATCGTAAAGTCAAAATATCGGAAGCTGAACCATCATAAAATGAGAAGCATCCGTATATTATAATGCTGATACAAATTAAATTGACAGGTAAAAAAATTTTTTACACAAAAGTATTGTATTAATCCAAACATACAACAGTATTATTATAATCATACATCGCCACACGAGAGAAAGTTGATGGGGATGGGGAGGGGGGAAATGCAATTAATCAAAATATGTTGGATTGTCAAAGTAACCTGACAATCCCAGCAGTGACAGAGTGCCAAGTGCAATAAGCATTGGTTGGCACAAAAGAACCTACATATAAAAGACAGTAAAACCAATAACATGAATATGACGCTGTACGCAGAGTACAACTCGGCCTGCCACTGAGGCCGAGGGCAGAATATTATCTTAATAGAAGGTACAAATGCTTTTAAGAGTACCAGCATTTACGTAGATTCTCTTCTTTAATAAGTTCTTGTAATCAACCCTGTTATTTATGTCCTTGCTTTCTTGTTTTTAATGACCCATGTCGTCTGACATTAATATTCCTAAACATTTACCCTTTTCTTCCATTCTATTAATAGTTCTAATTGCTTTTCATATATAGTATACTGACTTCTTTGTGAGGCAAGATGTGTATCTGTGTAGCGTCAAGTGAATAACTGTATGCTTTGTACTCACCTATTTGTGGTTGCAGGGGTTGATTCTCATTCTCATATCCTGGCCGTGCAGCACTGTATAACCCTTGTGGGTTCAGCACTCAGTTTTGATTGTAATAATAATATCTTGGCAATGCCTCTTAAGTTGCCAATCTTCACATTAACTCTCTCTTAGCTCCATGAATGTGTCAATATGTACTTATCTGTTTGTGTTTATAGGGTCAATCTATAGCTCCTGGTCTCTTAAGAGACAACTGACAGCTGTCCTCGTATCAAGACCGCTGAAATATTACTCAAAAGCTGGACAGAGAAATAAAAGTGAAGTAGAGTTCCCTTTGCTAATGCCATTAAGAAAAGTGTCCCATTTAGTTCAAGTTGACAATGTCTAAGTGCCAGCAGAGTGAAACACCTACAGTACATCTGAGGTCAGTAACCGGTTACCTACGTCCAGATGGAAAACTGGAGCTGATGAATGGTGTCCCTTGTGAGGAAATCTTGTCATCAAGCTTGAGGGACTGACTACCTCCTATGCCTACTGAGGCAAGACAGACATGCACAAACCAAGACTGACAACCAGAAGTAGCAGCTGAGGTCACTGTTATATTTTCTTGTTAGGGTTGTTAGGAACTACTAAAATGTATGCCTTACTGAGTCCTGGGAACTTGGGAAACATGTCCAAATCTAAGAGGGAATTTTTTTTTTTTTCAACAAGTCGGCCGTTTCCCACCGAGGCAGGGTGATCCAAAAAGAAAGAAAATCCCCAAAAAGAAAATACTTTCATCATCATTCAACACTTTCACCTCACTCATACATAATCACTGTCTTTGCAGAGGCGCTTAGATACAACAGCTGAGAATAAGTCCCTCCCAACTGTCACTATCCCAGACCCTCCTTTAAAGTGCAGGCATTGTACTTCCCATTTTCAGGACTCAAGTCCAACTAAATCAATTAACTGGTTTCCTGAATCCCTTCACAAAATGTTACCCTGCTCACACTCCAACAGCTCATCAGGTCCCAAAACCATTCGTCTCCATTCACTCCTATCTAACATGCTCACACATGCTTGCTGGAAGTTCAAGCCCTCGCCCACAAAACCTCCTTTACCCCTCCCTCCAACCTTTCCGAGGACGACCCTACCACGCCTTCCTTCCCTACAGATTTATACGCTCTCCAAGTCATTCTACTTTGATCCATTCTTTCTAAATGAAGAAGAAAACATTTCCCCAAAATGAGAAACAGAAATTATAAGTTCCCAAAGAGGTCAGGTGGACCCCCCTCTGGCTTCAGACTTAAGTTCCTGCAGTCAGAACGCCCTCCTCTTGCTTCAGGCCTAAGTTCCTGCAGTCAGAACCCCCTCTTGCTTCAGACCTAAGTTCCTGCAGTCGGAACCCCCTCTTGCTTCAGACCTAAGTTCCTGCAGTCAGAACCCCCTTATTGCTTCAGGCCTAAGTTCCTGCAGTCAGAACCCCCTCTTGCTTCAGGCCTGAGTTCCTGCAGTCAAAACCCCTCCCTCCCCTCTTGATTCAGACCTAAGTTCCTGCAGTCAGAAACCTCCCCTCTTGCTTCAGACCTACGTTACTGCAGTCAGAAACCTCCCCTCTTGCTTCAGGCCTAAGTTCCTGCAGTCAGAACCCCCTCTTGCTTCAGGCCTAAGTTCCTGCAGTCGACCTCCCTTTCAGGCCTAAGTTCCTGCAGTCAGAACCCCTCTTGCTTCAGACCTAAGTCCCTGAGTCAACCCTCCCACTTTCTTCAGGCCTAAGTTCCTGCAGTCAGAAACCTCCCCCTCTTGCTTCAGACCTAAGTTCCTGCAGTCAGAAACCTTCCCCTCTTGCTTCAGACCTAAGTTCCTGCAGTCAGAAACCTCCCCTCTTGCTTCAGACCTAAGTTCCTGCAGTCAGAAACCTTCCCCTCTTGCTTCAGACCTAAGTTCCTGCAGTCAAAACCCCCCTCTTGCTTCAGGCCTAAGTTCCTGTAGTCAGAACCCCCTCTTGCTTCAGACCTAAGTTCCTGCAGTCAGAAACTCCCTCTTACTTCAGGCCTAAGTTCCTGCAGTCAGACCCCCTCTTGCTTCAGACCTAAGTCCCTGCAGTCAGAACCCCTTCTAACTCCTCACCTGGGTAGTCAGTACCAAGACACTTCCCTAAGCCTAGCCTAGGTGAGGTTGAGGTATGGCATCCATAGATTGACTGCCCTTAGGAATGATGATAATGATGATAGCAGCCAGGGAGAGAACACCAGGCAACTGTCAGGGATATTTCAGGGATACAAGATGTCCTCACTCCACCAAGACCACCTCACAAGTCCTTCCACACATGGGCTTAGCAAATAATAAATAATAATAATAATAAATAATCATAATAATAATAATGATGATGATGATGATGATGATGATGATGATGATGATGATGATGGTACTTCAAGACAAGCCCTCTAAAATTTCTGGAGCCCCCTTGGCAAGCCAAAAAAAAAAGTTATTGCAAGTAAATAATTAAGTTTATTTAGGCATGGGCACACATAAGTACAAGTGTAAATTACCCTCCAGGATAACCCAAAATGGCAGACAGAGTGACGTATTTCTATTGTAGTCCTTGTAATATATTATTTAAACCTTAAAAGTTAAAACACCTAAGTAACTCAACTGTGTAAAAATCGATTAAAATAAAAGGAGATATACCTACCTAAAGAATAGTATCATCTCATCTGTAAGTATAAATGATTAGTGAAGGTAGGTGAGAGGAAAGTGAGGGTGGGACAGGTGAGGTATTTGAAGCAGCCAACACCAGGCTCTGCACCATTCTCCGTCACACCCGCTCTCAATGTGATCATATCTCAGGTTATTCTTGTACCTTTACTCTTGCGCTTCAACACGCAGTCATATATTAACCTAGCGGGAGAATATTATGTCCATGGTGCATACTTTACACCCAGAGTCTTCAGATTGTAGCCAGAACAATGTGGGAAAGTGTGAACTACTGCATGACTCACACCACTTGATCATTCTTCTATACATGACTCACACTACTTGATCATTCTTCTGTACATGACTCGCACCACTTGATCATTCTTCTATACATGACTCACACCACTTGATCATTCTTCTATACATGACTCACACCACTTGATCATTCTATACATGACTCACACCAGATGATCATTCTTCTATATGACTCACACCAGTTGATCATTCTTCATACATGACTCACACCAGATGATCATTCTTCTATACATGACTCACACCAGTTAATCATTCTTCTATACATGACTCATACCAGTTGATCATTCTATACATGACTCACACCAGATGATCATTCTTCTATACATGACTCACACCAGTTAATCATTCTTCTATACATAACTCACACCAGTTTATCATTCTTCTGTACATGACTCACACCAGTTTATCATTCTTCTGTACATGACTCACACCAGTTTATCATTCTTCTGTACATGACTCACACCAGTTTATCATTCTTCTATACATGACTCACACCAGTTTATCATTCTTCTATACATGACTCACACCAGTTGATCATTCTATACATGACTCACACCAGATGATCATTCTTCTATACATGACTCACACCAGTTAATCATTCTTCTATACATGACTCACACCAGATGATCATTTTCTATACATGACTCACACCAGTTTATCATTCTTCTGTACATGACTCACACCAGTTTATCATTCTTCTGTACATGACTCTCACCAGTTTATCATTCTTCTATACATGACATAAGAACATAAGAAGGAACACTGCAGCAGGCCTACTGACCCATGTGAGGCAGGTCCATGCCACTTCCTGGCTTAGACCAATGACCCACCTAGTCAGGTCACTTCCACTTAAGGAAGGAGCATGGCATAAGACCTAGTAGCACAAACTAGTCAGGTCCAATCTCACCCACCCCCACCAGTTTATCATTCTTCTATACATGACTCCCACCAGTTTATCATTCTTCTATACATGACTCCCACCAGTTTATCATTCTTCTATACATGACTCCCACCAGTTTATCATTCTTCTATACATGACTCCCACCAGTTTATTATTCTTCTATACATGACTCCCACCAGTTTATCATTCTTCTATACATGACTCACACCAGTTGATCATTCTTCCAACATAATAATAACTAAGCCTTGCTCCTCTGATGGTGGCAATGTTTGTTGTGACACCTCGTGTCCACTTTCTTGTGAGTTTACTCCAGTATTACTGGAAGGAAATCATTAAAACTGCATTAGCTGCTGAACCTGCAGCAGGATATTTGATGCTATGCTCATCACTCCAGTGAAGTCTCTTAGCTCAGGGTCACAATGGTTACTATACCATAATTTTTAAAAGAGTGGAGTGGTAAGCCAGTGGAAGGCCTCGGTCAGATGACCAAAAGCGCCAGCTGTGGGTAATCATATGACCAAGACCTGCGCAGGTAACACTTGTCCTGTTTCCGGCAAACCTTACCTAACCTAACCTCAAGCTGACACTTCCAATATTTGATATCATTAGTCAGCTTGTAATGGCTATGCTGCCCTGCTGGTAATTGTACAATATTTATACATTTATACAACCTAACCTATAGACTATCTTAAAAAAATAATACTTATAAATTTACAGGTAACATTAGTAAATGACTGTTGGGAATTCATATAAAAAAAAAGGGACTTCCCTCAAAATATACATTAAACACATAATCCCAGAACTATATCATGAACCTGAAATTTCAGGATGCAAACTTTAACTTTGAAAATGAGTGGTATGAAAGTGAAGGTATGATAGCCAGGTTAAGCACAAGCCGGCCAGGTGTATGATAAAAACCTGAGCCAGCTTAAAATATACACATCATATCCTGCCAAGTTGAAATATCTGGCCTTGATGATTCACATAGCCACCTGCCTAAATAATTATCTGAAGGATGATCTTCAAGATGTGACCACCACACTATATATACCAAGTGCTGATAACACTTAGCACCATGGTATATATATATACCAAGTGCTGACAACACTCAGCACCATGGTATATATATGCCAAGTCTGACAACACTCAGCAACATGGTATATATATACCAAGTGCTGACAACACTCAGCACCATGGTATTTATACCAAGTGCTGACAACACTCAGCACCATGGATATTTATACAGGTTTGGGGCAACATTTTACACCATGGTATATATATAAAGGGGCCGGGCAAACCCCAGACCATGGTATTTATCCAGTGTGACAACACCAGCACCATGGTATATATATTAAAAATGCTGCAACCGCACCATGGATATAAAATGGTGTACAACACTCAGCACCATGGTTTTATATACATGCTGACAACACTGGGGGGAAAGGTATATAACGAGGTGCTGAAACACCCACACCAGGGGTTTTATATAAGTGCTGACAAATCAAACCAATTATATACCCGGGTTTTTCTCACCCCAACCCCCAAAAAGGAAAATTTTTTTGGGTGTTTTAAAAGGGGATTTTGGGGGGCTGAAAAAAACAATTTTAGCCCTGGGGGGAAAAATTTTGGGTTAAAACTCAAACAGATTTTTGGGTTTTCCAAAACCGGGGCCCCTTATGAGGTTTTTTTTTAAAATGGAAAATGGGATTGGGGGGCTGAAACATTCCCATTTAAAAATGGCCCCTTTTAAAAAAGTTCCAAAGCCTCAACCCACCGAAGAATTTCCCAAGAAAAACCGAGGTATCTATTTTTGCCCCAAAAAAACTTCCCGCACCAAAATAATTTTATAAATGTTCAATTTCCGAAAACCGGGGGAATGTATATACATAAGAACAAAGAAAGAAGGAACACTGCAGCAGGCCTCCCCCCCATGCGAGGCAGGTCCGTTCCAACCCGGGCCCCAACCATGACCCACCAGGTCAGGTTACTTTAAAATTTAAAGGGAAAGGGAGCACGGCATCTGACCTAGAGCAAAGTGTCGGGACCAACTCACACCCACCCTCACCCACTAAATTTTTTCACCAAACCCCCGGGGTTTTAACCCTCCCCAGGTAAACTCCAGGTAGTCAGGTCATTCCACTTAAGGAATTAGTCGGCATCTGACCAGTAAAAAGCTGTGGGGCCCAACTCAAACCCACCCACACCCCTCATGTATTTATCTAACCTTTTTTAAAAAACTAAAAAAACATCCCAGCCCCTATGACGGTTTGGGGGAGTTTGTTCCACTGATCCACAACTCTTTACCAAACCAGTGTTTTCCCTATACCCTTTCCCGGGGAATGGGGAACTTTCCAACTTGAAACCTTTCCCCGCGAGTCCTATCTTGGCTGGATATTTTCCCGCATTTAAACCCCTTTTTATTTTTTCCCTTTTCCATTTATCCCCCCTCAATATATCCCCCTAATTTATGCCTTTCTAGAGTGCAGATTAAAGGGGGCCCCAGTCAAAACCTCATAGGGAAGATTTCGGGGTACATGGGATCAACTTTTTTCATCCCCCCTCTGTATTTTCCCCGGAATTTATATCCATTTTTTAAATGGTGAAGGGAATGTGCAGCATAATTAATGAGGCCTAACCAAAGATATATAAAGTTGAAGAACAACCTGAGGACTTCTATTATTTATACTTCTTGTATGAAGCCAAGGATTCTTTAGCTTTTTTTGTGAACACTTATGCACTGTTGTCTTGGTTTCACATTATACTAACCAGAACTCCTAAACCCTTTCCCCAAAATCACAAGTATTAAGATCTCATTATTCAGTTTATCGTGGCATGGTTATTGTCCTGCCCAACTTTTTGAACTTTTGCATCTGTCTACATTAAATTTTCATCTGCCACTTCTCCGACCCTCTCAGTCTATTCAAATCATCCGGGAGGCCCCAAATTTTCCCTTTTGAATGATTTGGAGGGCCCTTTTTTTGGTGCCCCCCCGCAAATTTGCTTATGTTGCTATTTATTCCCCCATCTATTCGTTATGTAAATTTAAACAACGGGGGGCCCAAAATGACCCCGGGGAAAACCATTTAGACATGCCCCCATTCTGATTTCTCTCCATTTATACAAACCCCCGCCGCCATTTGTCAACCATGCCCCTACCCAGGAAAAATTTTCCCCTTTTCCCCTGTGCCTTTTTTTCCCAGTAGCCTCTGTGTGGAATTTATCGAAACCCTTACTAAAGTCCATATACACAATATCTATTCATTACCATGATGTACTCCCAAACACCTTAGTAAAAAAGTTAGAAAACCCTAAGAGATTATGAGAAAGATGAAAACGATGCAATAAATTTTTTCATAATATTATTTAATTTTTTTTTTTATATAAAAAAAATTTTGTAAAAATTAATAAAAAAAAACTACACTACCACCACTTTTGTTTTATGATATTTATAATGTAGATTTTTTTAATATTGAAACATCCCCTTAGTAAACCCTGTGAGATTATTAATCAATTTTTTCTTTTCAAGATTTAAAGAATTCCCCAATTTTTTTTTTCCATAAATTTACCAACTATGGGGGGATGGCTTATTGGTTATAGTTCCTAAGGGGGCCGTCACCTGCCTTGTAAATAGGTATTACATTTGCCCTTTTACACTTGTCTAGCACTATGCCAGTTTGTAGGGGATATTGGGGAAAAATTTCCGGTTTCTGTTCCTTTTTCATTCCTTTTTAAAATCTTGCAAACAGTTCATCAGGGGGCCGGGGATTTGTTAGGTTTAATTTTATTTGTCTGAGGACTATGTCACTAGTTACCCCCCAAACGAGCATGGGGAATTTCCTGTTCTCTAATTTTTTTTTTCTGGGGAAATTCCCCCTTAGTATCTTCCCCCAGTAAAAAAAGAGAGGAAGTGATTGAAAATTTCCCATATCCTTTTTACTGCCGTGATCTGTCCTGAGTTACTCTTTTGGGGCCATCTTGTCCCTAATCTTTTTTCGTATACCTGAAAAACCCCCTTTTTTTAGCTTTAATCCCTTTTTAACCTTTTTCCTCATAATCCCTTTTTTTTTTCTTATTCCCCTTTTTTTTTTCTCTTTAATTGAAAATATTGATTTCTTATCTGTTCATCCCCTTTTATACCCATATATGCCCCTTTGACCAATGAGATGTTTTAAATTATTGTTGATCCATTTAGGTCATTTTTATTAGATCTAATTTCCCACCGAACAAAAAATTTTCTTTTGGGAGCTAGAACTACACCCTGGTAAACGTCATATTCAACCAAAAAAACCCCTTTTCCCGACCCATAGTCAGGTCATCCCAATTGCCCACCAGGGAATTTTTTTAGCCTCATGAAGTCGGGGAAAGTCTGGAACAGGGACTTGATTACAGTTACCTGGGTAACCTGATATATTGAAACCAAGTGTAACGCTTTTTCCCCAACTCTTTCATTAACCCCCGTTTTTTTAAATTTGTGATTCTTTTTTTTGGGAAGAACCAAATCAAGCAAGGGTTTCCCCTAGTTGGTTCTGTTACAAACTGTTTTAACCCTTTTGGGGGTCGACAGGCCTTCAGAAACATGTTCTGGGGGAAATTTTTTTTGGAAAAAAAAAAAAAAAAAATTTTTGGGGAAAGATAGAGTTTTTCCATCATAACGCCACCAAAATTACGAAATTTTTTTGAAAATAACGGAATTTTTCCGCGAAATTAGCGGTATCATTTGGGTTGGGGGCATCGGCGATTTCACCCACTTTTGGGGGCCCCATTTTCCCAAATTCCCAAAGTTTCAGTCACAAAAATTTTATATTTGTTTGAACTCCCTTTTTCTATCGTTGAAAAGAAACTCCCATTTACCAATTTCCACCCAAAATGGGTAGAAATGGCAAATTTTTCCCAAATTTCAAACCCAAAAAAGATCCAATTTCAAAATGGGGGCCAGAATAAACAAAGCAGACACTCCGGGGCCCAAAAAAACATCTTCTTTTGTTCATTAGTCCGTCTCCCGGCCCCTCTTACATTATTTTTGTTTTTTATTTTGAATTTTTATTCTCACGAAAAAAAAAAGATTTACTGTTATGTAAACAACTGCATCATTGTAAAAATGGTATAAATAATATCAGAGCACTTGTGCATGAATATCAGACTCCCAGTTGATGTGTATTGGACGCATGGTGTGATTTGTTTTACTTGAACATCGTCAAAAATCGAACATTTTCGCTACTTTGAGCTCAATTTCAAGGTACTTGTCATTGCAAACCAATCAAAATCATCTCTATTTCTGTAATATATCTTCCATTCTATCAAATGAGACCAAGAAAACGAAAGTACATCAATAAATACCATATGAAAATAGACTGAAAAGTCGTTGTTTTAATCGAAAAAAAGGTCGGAGTTTTTTTTCTCATTATGCAGTGTGTGCTGCAGGATTTTTCTTATACTAACACACTGACCACATAGACCCATTCTTTCATATGTAGGCCTACCAGACGTTTCCTGCTTAATTTGAGGCCGCTAGAATTTGGGCGTACTAGTACGGCACCAACCCTGCTCGTAAAACATACTAGTACAGCACCGACCCCAAAGGGTTAAAAACAATCCTGAACTGTATCAAGAAAGTCCCTAGACTCAAGATTACCTGTCACATTGTTCCAATCAATTTGTCTAAAGTTAAAATCTCCCATTAACACAACATTTTCATATCTTGTCGCCTTATGAATTTTGTCCCATAGCAGCTTAATGCGTTCCCTATCCAGGCTTGGGGGCCTGTAAATCACACCCAAAATTAATTTTTCACAACCATCGAGAAACTGTAGCCAAACAGATTATGTGTCCGATGTTTCTAATCTTATATCTTGTCTAACACAACAATTTAAATTATCTCTGACATACATCGCCACTCCACCACCCTTCCTGTTGACCCTATCAGTGTGGAATAGTTTATATCCCTGTATGTTGCACTTGGAAGGCATTTCTCTATCTTTCAGGTTGAACCAG
Source organism: Cherax destructor (assembly GCA_009830355.1). Lineage (NCBI taxonomy): Eukaryota > Metazoa > Arthropoda > Malacostraca > Decapoda > Parastacidae > Cherax > Cherax destructor. The sequence continues at coordinate 56,832 of WNWK01010011.1, forward strand.
GTCTCTGTTATAGCAATAATATCTATATTACCTGCACTTGCAAGTAATCTTAGCTCATCTATCTTATTTCTTAGACTCCTACTATTTGTATAGTAAACCTTACGGAGTTAGTCACTCGTTGCCCTCTACTATCTCTCTTTGTTTATTGATCAATTGCTTTGCCTTTACTAGGAACTTTATTTTGAATATTGTCTTTTAAACATATCCCTGAGGTATCCTGGTAATATCTGCTGTTTCCAGGCCTAATACTACAGCCTGATTGTTTCCACAAACACCCATACCTCTATAATCTATCAGTTTAAAGTCCTAGACAAGTCTCCAATGACCCCTCAATCGAATCGGCTAATGCAACCACTCCAGCCCCAGAGAGATGAACCCCATCCCTTGCATACATATCACGTTTGCCATAGAATTTGTCCCAGTTATCAATGAATGGAATTGCAAGTTCCTTGCAGTAGCTGTCTAGCCAGCAATTTATACCAATTGCCCTAGACATCCATTCATTGCCCACTCCTTTCTAGGCAAATGCTACATATGATTGGGATCCCTCCCTTAGACCCAACTACAGTGGACCCCGAGTTGTAAAACTTCACTCCTGAAGTCTGCTCAAGTGCCATTACCGAACGAATTTACTCCCTTAAGGAAAAATTTCACGTAGGTTAGCTATTTCAGACCCCAAAATACACTTCCACAAGAACTTACAAAATTATACTTACATAATTGCACGATTTCCGGGGTATTCGTTAACCGAGGGTCCACTGTACTTCTATGGCTGACCTGTACTTATCTAGTAGCTCCTGTCTTCTGCCCTTCCCAATGTCATTTCCACCAGCACTAAGACAGATAATGGGCTTGTTCCCATTACCTGACACAATATTATCCAACCTGCTGACTATGTCACTAATACCAGCTCCTGGGAGGCACAGCCTCTGTCTGACCTTCCTATCTCTGTTACAAAAAGCATGGTCCATATATCTTACCTGAGAGTCTCCCACAATCAGAATATTCTTACCTTGATTAGCAGGGAAGTCAGTGGTACCTTTAACCTCACTAACCACTGAAGTATGTACACTCGTCCTGGAGAACAGAGAATCGATTTCCTACCTTCACATCTTCTCTATTAATTTTCCTTATCTTCCTTAATTGTGAACCACTTGCCACTTAAAGCAGCTGCCACTCTCACTGTTGGTAACCATTTCCTCCTCACTAGCACCAACCATCTCACACTCACTCCCAAACCCTCCTAGGCAAAGCTTCAGCCTCCTATTTTCCTCCTAAAGAAGTAGAACCTCCTTCTTCATAACTTTAACCTGAGATTCTAAAACGCTGCAGCTAGCAATGTGGTTGGTAACACCCCACGCTAATTCCCAGACAGCTTAGGACAGGTATGACCACAAGTGACCACTGACCTCAGCACCATGGTATATATATACTGAAGTGCTGACAACACTCAGCACCATGGTATATATATATATACAGTGGACCCTCGGTTAACGAATACCCCGGAAATCGTGCAATTATGTAAGTATAATTGTGTAAGTTCTTGTGGAAGTGTATTTTTGGGGGTCTGAAATAGACTAACCTACGTGAAATTTTTCCTTAAGGGAGTAAATTCGTTCGGTAATGGCACTTGAGCAGACTTCAGGAGTGAAGTTTTTACGAAACTCGGGGGTCCACTGTATATATATACCAAGTGCTGACAACACTCAGCACCATGGTATATAGTATATACTAAAGTGCTGGCAAAACTCAGCACCATGGTATATATATATACTGAAGTGCTGACAACACTCAGCACCATGATATATATATATACAGTGGACCCTCGGTTAACGAATACCCCGGAAATCGTGCAATTATGTAAGTATAATTTTGTAAGTTCTTGTGGAAGTGTATTTTTGGGGGTCTGAAATAGACTAACCTACGTAAAATTTTTCCTTAAGGGAGTAAATTCGTTCGGTAATGGCACTTGAGCAGACTTCAGGAGTGAAGTTTTTACGAAACTCGGGGGTCCACTGTACTAAAGTGCTGACAACACTCAGCACCATGGTATATATATACTAAAGTGCTGACAACACTCGGCACAATGGTATATATATACCAAGTGCTGACAACACTCAGCACCATAGTATATATATACTGAAGTGCTGACAACAAACTCAGTATCAGACTACATACGTATATACAGTGGTACCCCGACTTACGATGGTCCCCAAACACACCCTTTTATGTAAGTTTATTTTTTTAAATGTTTTTGTAAGTGTAATTTTGGGGGTCTAAAAGGACTAGTCTATTTTACATCATTTCTTATGGAGATAAATTCGTTTGGTAATGGCACTTGAACAGCATTCTGGAATGAAAAATATCGTAAGTCGGGGTACCACTGTATATATACAGTGGACCCCCGAGTTTCGTAAACCCCGGAAATCGTACATTTATGTAAGTATAATATTGTAAGTGCTTGTGGAAAAGTATTTTTGGGGGTCTGAAATAGACTAACCTACGTGACATTTTTCCTTAAGGGGATAAATTCGTTCGTAATGGCACTTGAGCAGACTTCAGGAGTGAAGTTTTACGAAACTCGGGGTCCACTGTATATATATATATATATATATATATATATATATATATATATATATATATATATATACACACTAAGGTACTGACATCACTGTCAGCACCAACAGTTACTACTGACCACTCAAGGTCACACACTACAATCTTACCTGTTTAGGATCAAACCTTAATATACTTCTCATGTCCCTGACACTGTATGATCCCTAAGGGATTAGCTCAGAGATGACTAACATATTATAGTTACGATCGTCTTTAATTAACAACTGTTAATCTCCAGTAGATGCTGGTGGTGTTTTATTCATCAGGAAACACGATAGTCTCCTGACAAAGGTCTTCGTCAGAGGCTGACACATTAGGTGATTAAGATTACATGTATACTGATCTACCCCAGTTAGGTTCGCCTGTGCAGCAGACTTCTTCAGTCAAATACAGGTGAATATAACACTGGAAATAGTATAAAGAGTAATTTTGAGGTAGTCAGCCCCTCAGACTGAAGTAGAGGCATGCAGCTAGATTTCATATACAGTGGAACCCCGAGTTTCAGCCATAATCCGTTCCAGGAGCTAGGCCTAAACTCGAACCGGCCGAAAGACGAAGCAATATTTCCAATAAGAAATAATGTAAATACAATTAATCTGTCAGTAGTATTATACTTGTGTAGTATATGTATGTAGTACCAGCTAATGTTATAATTATGATCCTTGTTCAAGTTAGGATATCTAACCTAGCTACCTATGACGTCATGAGTCCTGAGCATGTGTGTGCTCGCCCAGAGGCATCTTCCTCATTCATCTGGAGGCCTAGGCAGCGACAGGTAGTAGGCTGGCACTTTCCCCTCTCACTGACTAAGTCAATACACAGTCACCAACCCACCAGTGTGTTTCATTACGTCTGTGATTATCTCCTAGAACCCTTCCAACAATTCCATTCCACACCAAAAATCACAAAAAATTCATTTTTTTAAAGAATAAATACTATAGTTTTACATACAGAAAACAATGAGAAATAAATATAAAGCACTAATTATAATGGGCAAATGAACAGTTAAATAAGTTTTACCTTTATTGAAGACTCTTGTTGGCATATGAGAGAGGCAGGAGAGTTTGTTTGGAGGCAGGACAAGATAATCCTTCAATATGACACTAATATCAACTCTACATCTAGCACAATTCATCTAATATGACATAATAAACAATATTAATAACATAGAAACATGATATATATGTACTCTAGAATGAATAAAATACGTCATATGTCTCTCTCCCTAAGCGACAATTGTTGCTGTGTTGTTTGTTGTTGGGTGTATAAGGGCCACTGAAAGATAAGCCTTACAGAGTGTTGGTCATGGCCGCCAGAGACGGAAGTGTTGTCAGTTGCCTATGTAACTCCAACAACATTGGAGGAGTCAGTTTCGTGCTGTACTTTTCCTATCGATTAATTGCTTAACTTACTTGCTACACTGTTAATGCTACACTTTATTGCTGGCTGGTGCTATAGCCTTTATCGACTAGTGCTGCTTTAGTATCGTACATATCGTAGAATCACTGAATCACTGAAGAAGGCACATTCTCCCCTCTCTCTTCCTCCTCCACTTTGGTACTTTGCTACAATTTCTTTCTTCAATTCTATCGTGTTTGTCACTTTCTTTACCAAAGGGCTGCCACTATGAAGTTTCTTTGGGCCCATGGTGGCTTATTTCAGTCACAATCAATAAACAAGCACTAAACACAATGAATTTATTGTGAAAACAAAGCTAGACTGGCTCACAACGCCTGCGCGGGGAGGCGCGCAAGCACAGGCAGGCGGACAAGTCTGGTACGCCGGCTGAAACTCGGGGCAATGGCCGAAAGTCGCGACAAAATTAGGCTGAAAAAAGCAACCGAAACTCGAAGCGGCCGATTCTCGGGGTGGCCAAACCTCGGGGTTCCACTGTATAATTGCTTTAATTAGCCAGGGTGACCACTGCCTATAAGAGTACAGGAGAGACAGAGGAAGCTAAAAGTTCTTAGTAATGTAAGTAGTCGTTAGTGGAGCTCTTGGTTGTATGAGGCTATGGCTGCCTTATAGGCCTACCTAGCAGGAAAATAAAAAGCTTACAGAAAAGATTATATTATGCAGTTGTTTTTTGTAGTCAGTGAGTTAACGAATATACTGCAAGTGCTGTTGACCAGACTGCATTATAGATGTTGTGCCTCAGTGTTCATTGCTGACCAGAATTCTGCACATCTCCCCACTCCCAGCCTTGCCTCGCTCTCCTCCACAGAGTAGAATGCCTCCCACCCCTGCCTCGCTCTTCCCCACAAAGCAAAACACCTCCTTGCCCTGCCTCGTTCTCCCCTGCAGAGTTCTGCACCTCAACCTCCCTGCCCTGCCTCACCCCTGCTATCTTTAACTGCCCATGTTGGCACTGCCTCGCCATCTCTACTGCCACCTACTGTCACTCCTTCCACCCCTCCTCAATGCATCCCATTACCCTTCTAGCGCCTCCCTACCATCCCCTAGGACCTCCCCTACAGCCTTACCCTGATGCTGGGTCACCTTAACAAGGAGAACTAAGAGTAGTTTGTGTCTGTGTGTTTAGTGGCCTCGTCTCTTGGCGGGTGCCACTGTTGCCACAGAGTGCCACTGTCGCCATGGGGTGCCACTGTTGCCACAGAGTGCCACTCACCACTGTTGCCACAGATGGCCACTGTTGGCACAGAGTGCCACTCGCCACAGTGTCACTATCGCCAAAGGGTGCCACTGTCACCACAGATGGCCACTGTTGCCACAGGGTGCCACTGTCGCCACAGAGTGCTACTCCAACCACAAAGTACCTGTCTAAGAACCCAGTGTATCTTTCGGTATAAATAGTGGAGATATTTCCTCTTTCGTCTAAATTTGCTGACATTTTGGGCTGGTAAGAGTTCATTACTGAGGTTGGGTAGACAGTACAATATTACCTCCAGGGAGAACCAGGAGTGTTATGAGTGAACTAGGATTAAGTCAATAAGGGCAATTCTAGCCTTGTACGTATTGCAGTGTTGTGCTGCTAGTGTCTGGCCAGCAACACCACATGACCATCACAACCCAGATGATCTGTCACATGTAACAGGAAGGAAACATCACAAGACCGTCACGGTCACCGTGTTAATATTATAGTCGTCACACACACAACCTCAGCGTCACGGTCACTGTGTTAATATTATAGTCATCACACACACACAACCTCAGCGTCACGGTCACCGTGTTAATAAACATAAACAATCTGAACTCAAACCTTGAATCTGAAGTAAATATTTAACACAAGTTGTTGTACACCCGAGTGACAGAAGTTGCCGGCACAAGACTACTGGCCAATAACAACAAGAAGACACGTCTTCAATGAACTGGATCTCTGATTCAGTTTCATTATTATTCCATCATGGTAGTTTTAACTACCATATAATGAAGTTTAATCATAACATAAAAACTTTGATTATTGATTAATTAATCTCCTGAGTTTCTGCCTCCATGTTGGTTATTAGTGATCAGTGACAAGTGTTCATTATACCTTAGCCTAGAGAACAAATGGATTTGATAGTTAAAAATAGGAGATTTATTAGATGGAGAGTTAGAGATATCAGGAAGATGGAGGAATATTTTGAGGACCTGTTAGATGTTCATGAAGATACGGAAGCTGTGATTTCATGCATTGGGCAAGGAGGTATAACATTTTGAAGGAGTGAGGAAGAGCCAGTTGTGAGTGGGGGAAGTGAGTCAGGCAGTTGGTGGGATGAAAAGGGTAAAACAACTGGAATTGATGAGATAAAGACAGAAATGTCTGTATGGAATAGTGTAAAGTACCTAGGACTGGCAGAAAGCATGCATAGTTCCTTTGTATAAAGGCAAAGGGGACCAAAAAAAAGTGTAAAAATTATAAGGGAATAAGACTGTTGAGTACACCTGGTAAAGTGTACAGTAGAGTTATTACTGAAAGAATTAAGAGTAAGATGGAGAGCAGGATAGCAGATGAACAAGGAGGCTTTAGGAAGGGTGGGGAGTGTGTAGACTGTTTACAGTGAAACATATAGGTGAACAGTATTTAGGTTTTTGTGGTGTTTTTGGATTTGGATAAGGTGTGATAGGATGGATAGGGGGGCAATGTGGCATATGTTGCAAATGTATGGAATTGGTGGTGGGTTACTGAAAGCAGTGAAGAGTTTTTACTAGGTTGGTGAGGCTCAGGTTATAGTATGTAGGAGAGAGGGAGATTATTTCCCAGTAAAAGTAGGCCATAGACAAGGATGTGTGATGTCACCATGGTTATTCAATATATTTATAGATGGAGTCGTAAGAGAAGTGAATGCTCGGATGTTGGCAAGAGGTGTGGGATTAAAAGATAAAAAATCTAACACAAAGTGGGAGTTGTCACAGTTGCTTTCTGCTGATGACACTGTGCTTTTGGGAGAAGTTGCAGAGGTTGGTGGATGAGTTTAGTACGGTATGTAAAAGAAGGAAATTAAAAGTGAATATAGGAAAAATGATGAGGATAACAAAAAATTTAGGTAATGAAAGATTGGATATCAGTTTGGAGGGAGTATGGAGGAAGTGAATGTACTCAGATATTTAGGAGTGGACGTGTCAGCAGATGGGTCTATGAAAGGCGAGGTGAATCACAGAATTGGTGAGGGGAAAAAGGTGAGTGGTGCACTGAGTGGTCTGTGGAAACAAAGAGGAGAATGTATGAGAGTATAGTTATGCCAATGCTCTTATATGGGTGTGAAGCATGGGTGGTGAATGTTGCAACAATGAGAAGGCTGGAGGCAGTGGAGATGTTGTGTCTGAGGGCAATGTGTGGTGTGAATATAATGCAGAGATCCATAGTTTGGAAAATAAGAGGAGGTGTGGAGTTACTAAAAATACTGCCTTTCCTCACTTAGTGACGTACTCATTTACTGATGACTCGGAATTACGACGGGCTCTCTGACCAGTATGCATACCAAAATAATGTATATTAGAGCTGATTTCCTCTATTCTGTAAATTACAGTATACTACTGTATAAATATTTAAAAATATATCAGAAATGTTATAAATGGTACAAAGGTGACATTAAAACAATATTAAAGATGGTTGACACAAACCCACTACCACAAATTTGTTTACCAACGAGGTCTTTGGAACAGAACTCCGTCATTAAGTGAGGAGAGGCTGTATTATAAAGAGTGCTGAGGAGGGGGTGTTGAGGTGGTTCAGACATTTAGAGAGGATGGAAAGAAATAAAATTATTTAGAGAGCGAGTAAATCCATAATAGAAGGAAGGTGGAGTAGGGGTTGGCTGTGGGAGTCATCACCCCCTGTGTTCTATCTCACACTAGGCCTAAACTGGACATTAAGGAGTATGCAATAATAATAATAAAGTTAAGTGTATAGAAGGGTAAGTAGAAGTTAGTATAATTTGTCAGCCATCTTAGGTCTTGACCAGACACAGTAATACAACAAACTGTCAGAGTGCATAACTTTTAAGAGGCTTCCCTTTTACACTAAATATTATGTTAACACATTCCTTCCTTAATTCAGCTACATAAGTAACCAATCAATAGTTTTACACACACACACACACACACACACACACACACACACACACACACACACACACTAACACACACACACACTAACACACACACACACACACACACACACACACACACACACACACACACACAGGCCGTGTCTTATCAACATGAGCCTTGGACAAAATGATAAATTACACACACACTGATTATTAATATTATTATTATTATTATTAAGGATAATAAGTCAATATTTGACCTTACTGACTTATATTAAGTTTATTTACACAATACACAAGACCATTGTAAATATAAACATGTCTGATCAACTTGAAAAAAAAAATAAGTTCTTACTACCTTCTACCCTAGGAAACCCCGGTTCTCATCCCCTTCCGGAACCCCAGAACCTTCCTCCCAATCCACCAGAACCCCAGAAAACCCCTCTCCCTCCCCCAGAACCCCCCAGCACGAGACGGCGCCAGGAGCCACACCTTTCCACAGCTCTGACACCCAAGAGTGATTCATTCTATATATGTTACACAGCTTAACTATACTGTGAGGCAGACAGTGGGTGTACTATCCTGTGAGGCAGACAGTGGGTGTACTATCCTGTGAGGCAGACAGTGGGTGTACTATCCTGTGAGGCAGACAGTGGGTGTACTATCCTGTGAGGCAGACAGTGGGTGTACTATCCTGTGAGGCAGACAGTGGGTGTACTATCCTGTGAGGCAGACAGTGGGTGTACTATCCTGTGAGGCAGACAGTGGGTGTACTTCTGTGAGAGAGAGAAGGAGAGGAGAGAGAGAGAGAGAGAGAGAGAGAGAGAGAGAGAGAGAGAGAGAAGAGAGAGAGAGAGAAGAGAGAAAGAAAGAGAGAGAGAGAAGAGAGAGAGAAAAGAGAGAGAAAGAAAGAGAAAGAGAGAAGAAAGAGAGAAAGAGAGAGAGAAAAGAGAAAGAAAGAAAAAAGAGAGAAAGAAAGAGAGAGAGAGAGAAAGAGAGAGAAAGAGAGATAAAGAGAAAGAGAGAGAGAGAGATAAAGAGAGATAAAGATAAAGAGAGAGAAAGATAAGAGAAAAGAGAGAGAGAGAGAGAGAGAGAGAGAGCAGCAATACTCAGACAATTACTGAACAAATGTCAATCTCAGGAAATGAAAAAAAATTAGGACAATGAAGGAATAAGAACGAAGAACTGAGACGTAGAACATACTGATAAAAAGAGTGTAAATAGAAGACAGAATAACCTTGGTAGTAAGAATGAGAGAAACACATCGCCAGAGGTCAACATCAAACAACTGGCGAAGTAAAAACCACTGAACAAGTCTGAGAGAGACACTGAAGATGCTATATACCAGACATGTCAAACCTGTCATCGAGTAAGCAGCGCCAGCCTGGAGCCACACCTGGCCAAGCATCACACTCACTGCCAACACCACTAATTACCTTTAAAACAATCTATCCACCCCACGTGGGTCATTAAGAACGTCAAGTCAAGGTAACTGTGACCAGAGCCCTGGTGAGAAGAGCAACACGGGAAGTGGTAAAGGAGGTATGAGAGAGGACAATAGTGCATAATGCACTGCTCAACACTTGTACACATCTACAGTACATCAAAGACCACTGCTCAACACTTGTACACATCTACAGTACATCAAAGACCACTGCTCAACACTTGTACACATCTACAGTACATTAAAGACCACTGCTCAATACTTGTACACATCTACAGTACATCAAAGACCACTGCTCAACACTTGTACACATCTACAGTACATCAAAGACCACTGCTCAATACTTGTACACATCTACAGTACATCAAAGACCACTGCTCAACACTTGTACACATCTACAGTACATTAAAGACCACTGCTCAACACTTGTACACATCTACAGTACATCAAAGACCACTGCTCAACACTTGTACATATCTACAGTACATCAAAGACCACTGCTCAACACTTGTACACATCTACAGTACATTAAAGACCACTGCTCAACACTTGTACACATCTACAGTACATCAAAGACCACTGCTCAACACTTGTACACATCTACAGTACATCAAAGACCACTGCTCAACACTTGTACACATCTACAGTACATCAAAGACCACTGCTCAACACATGTACACATCTACAGTACATCAAAGACCACTGCTCAACACTTGTACACATCTACAGTATATCAAAGACCACTGCTCAACACTTGTACACATCTACAGTACATCAAAGACCATTGCTCAACACTTGTACACATCTACAGTACATCAAAGACCACTGCTCAACACTTGTACACATCTACAGTACATCAAAGACCACTGCTCAACACTTGTACACATCTACAGTATATCAAAGACCACTGCTCAACACTTGTACACATCTACAGTACATCAAAGACCACTGCTCAACACTTGTACACATCTACAGTACATCAAAGACCACTGTTCAACACTTGTACACATCTACAGTACATCAAAGACCACTGCTCAACACTTGTACACATCTACAGTACATCAAAGACCACTGCTCAACACTTGTACACATCTACAGTACATCAAAGACCACTGCTCAACACTTGTACACATCTACAGTACATCAAAGACCACTGCTCAACACTTGTACACATCTACAGTACATCAAAGACCACTGCTCAACACTTGTACACATCTACAGTACATCAAAGACCACTGCTCAACACTTGTACACATCTACAGTACATCAAAGACCACTGCTCAACACTTGTACACATCTACAGTACATCAAAGACCACTGCTCAACACTTGTACACATCTACAGTGCATCAAAGACCACTGCTCAACACTTGTACACATCTACAGTACATCAAAGACCACTGCTCAACACTTGTACACATCTACAGTACATCAAAGACCACTGCTCAACACTTGTACACATCTACAGTACATCAAAGAGCACAGTGCTGTGAACTAACATATAAGAATACTTTAATTCAAAACCAAGTAAACTGTAGTGTACATATACATTACTAGTTTATAATGTATATACACAAAGATACCATCTTACTGGTGTATATACACTAGTTTATAATGTATATACACAGATCCCTCTTACTGGTGTATATACACACATATATATGATGTATATACACTATTATATAACGTAATGTATATACACTATTGTTTAACGTAATGTATATACACTATTGTATAACGTAATGTATATACACTAGTGTATAATGTATATACTCCTCTTGCTGCATTAAAAAAGTCAGGACAAGACGGGCACAAACTCACTACATGCGCTTATAGCTCAAATAAGCCACAATTAATTAACGATTATAAACTTTGTGGCAAAACCTCAACTTTGAAGATGATACCGAGGCTGACACTCATTAATCAAGATGATATCTACGAGGACAGCATCTTTCAAGACCGCTACGAGGACAGCATCTTTCAAGACCGCTACGAGGACAGCATCTTTCAAGACTGCTACGAGGACAGCATCTTTCAAGACTGTTACGAGGACAGCATCTTTCAAGACTGCTACGAGGACAGCATCTTTCAAGACTGCTACGAGGACAGCATCTTTCAAGACCGCTACGAGGACAGCATCTTTCAAGACTGCTACGAGGACAACATCTTTCAACACTGCTACGAGGACAGCATCTTTCAAGACTGCTACGAGGACAGCATCTTTCAAGACTGCTACGAGGACAGCATCTTTCAAGACTGCTACGAGGATAGCATCTTTAAAGACTGCTACGAGGACAGCATCTTTCAAGACTGCTACGAGGACAGCATCTTTCAAGACAGCTACGAGGCCAGCATCTTTCAAGACAGCTACGAGGCCAGCATCTTTCAAGACAGCTACGAGGCCAGCATCTTTCAAGACTGCTACGAGGACAGCATCTTTCAAGACTGCTACGAGGACAGCATCTTTCAAGACTGCTACGAGGACAGCATCTTTCAAGACGGCGGCTTCTTTGATGCTGCTGGAGAGGCTCTTGATCCAAATCAATTTCAATATATATTGAAATTGATTTTTAAGTCCTCCCTACAATAACATTATTATTATTATTATTATAGAAGGCAGGTTGAGGGTCGGCACCAGAGGCTGACATATCAAAGGCATCACTGATGCGTAGTGCCGTGGTTAAAACTCTTTATATTTTGACCATAAAAACCCCACTAACACGAGATTTTCAGTGGTTCTCAGTGGGAGAGACCGCCCACTGTGGGTGGCAATGGTGTTAGTGTGGGAATGTCACAACCACACAGTCAAGGACCACAATGGTAATTACTCACTGACTTTTGGGGTTATCCTAGAGGGTAATTAACACCATGTATGATAATTGTACTAATGAATGATAATTGTAGTAATGAATGATAATTGTACTAATGTATGATAATTGTACTAATGTATGATAATTGTACTAATGTATGATAATTGTACTGATGTATGATAACTGTACTGATGTATGATAATTGTACTAATGTATAATTGTATAATGTATGATAATTGTACTAATGTATGATAATTGTACTAATGTATGATAATTGTACTAATGTATGATAATTGTACTAATGTATGATAATTGTACTAATGTATGATAATTGTACTAATGTATGATAATTGTACTAATGTATGATAATTGTACTAATGTATGATAATTGTACTAATGATAATTTTACTAATGTATGATAATTGTACTAATGATAATTGTACTAATGTATGATAATTGTACTAATATATGATAATTGTATTAATGTATGATAATTGTACTAATGAATGATAATTGTACTAATGTATGATAACTGTACTAATGAATGATAATTGTACTAATGTATGATAATTGTATTAATGTATGATAATTGTACTAATGAATGATAATTGTACTAATGTATGATAATTGCACTAATGAATGATAATTGTACTAATTGTAACGGTGGCTAAATGCAAACTTATTTACACCGAGGGTTGGAAAAATGCTACTCAGCACAAAATAGAACCATTGGAAAGTACTAACTTCAAAGGGACATAAAGTGTAATAGGGAGAAATATGGCACTAGAGGATTGGGGAAAGTGTCACTGTGATAAAAATAAGTGCCAGGTGGGGGAAACAAGTGTCAGATGGGGGAGGGGAGGGAAATCAGTGCCCTTGAGGCATATCTGGCACCTGTTGTGCCTCAGGCCTTGTTCTCACTCAAGAAGATAGCAATCAAGACGTGAGCGGTGTGTTTACACTAGCAATACACAAGAAGTGTGACAAGTGTCTAGATGAGTAACAGTGGTGTTACCTGGCTTGTTACTCACCCTGACTCATCCAGCACTACACAAGAAGTGTGACAAGTGTCTAGATGAGTAACAGTGGTGTTACCTGGCTTCTTACTCACCCTGACTCATCCAGCACTACACAAGAAGTGTGACAAGTGTCTAGATGAGTAACAGTGGTGTTACCTGGCTTCTTACTCACCCTGACTCATCCAGCAATACACAAGAAGTGTGACAAGTGTCTAGATGAGTAACAGTGGTGTTACTTGGCTTCTTACTCACCCTGACTCATCCAGCACTACACAAGAAGTGTGACAAGTGTCTAGATGAGTAACAGTGGTGTTACCACCTGTGACATGACTGTCTCTAGTTCTCAGAGTTCCAGCATACCAATGGGCCAGACTTCCTACTTATATAAGAAGTAATTAATAGTTAGACTCTTACCAACAGAAATATTTCCGGAACGAACAAGTCTTCAAGAGAACTAAACGCTCTTGACGTTAGAACCTTACGAACCGCTAGCAGCAACAGCCTGCTTGACGATAGTAAAGAATGCGTAGGCTGCGAGAATAGTGAGGCCTAGTAACCAGGTACACGTATCGAATCATGCTTATCCTAGCAAGGCTTTTTCTGATACTAAGGTGAGATGATTATGTTGTGGTAAATGGTATTTTTAGCAGAGAAGTCTTTTATTTCACCCACTAGGAGGTTAATTAAGACAAAAACAGTGATATTTACAACATATGAGGGAAGTCAGACGCTGGTCAGGTGCTGGTGGGTCAAGTGTTGTTAGATCAAGTCAAGTGTCGCTATATGTAAGGTCAAATGTTGTTAGATTAGATCAAGTGCCGCTATATGTAAGGTCAAGTGTTGTTAGATTAGATCAAGTGCCGCTATATGTAAGGTCAAGTGAGGCTGGGCGGAAGTGAGACCTAGTGGTCAGGTCAAAGTTAGATATACTGATGCAAGAGTATCGTAGCCATGAGCTTTGATGAGTTATACATGACAGTTTAGTGGTGGTGATGAGGTGGATGGTGACAGCCTCAGGGATCCTTTCCCTGGTACTCTTGTAAATCAAATATATAGCTTCTTCCAGTCCACGATCAATATGTACCTCCGGGTATACACATGCGTTGCGTCTGTCATCCCTTCTGTACACGTATTTGCATTTTCTAAATCTAGTGTTTAGATTAATTGCTGTCTCACCTACATAAATACAATTACAGAAACAGCAAGATATCATACAGACTCCTACTGTAACTAGACGCATTTCAGCAGCTGCAACATCCGTTAAAGGTATTTCCATACTGCATACCTGCAGTCCAATGTAGTTGAGTGCAGACGAGAGGCATAACTCAACAGGTACGTAACAGTGAGGTCGCAAGACTGCGAAAAGTTTGCTTGAAAGAGTTAATAAGACAACTTGCTAGAAATGGAAATACGCTAAATCTGGTCACCACAAACAATACGTTAGTTATCAGGAACATTACCTCCCACACCAGACAGATCACAACATCTGTCAAGTACAAACAAGGATAAACACAGGTGTGGGGAACTTAAAAACAACAGTCAACGCAAAATTAAAGTTAAAAATCTTCCCCAGTTTCGTCCCTGTAATTATAAATGCTATAAACATTGATAAGAACAATGAAGATCTTAGAAGAATGTGACTAATGTTTACTAATGTTATCAATGTCATCACAAATGAGGATCAAGTTAAAGTTTTTTCCCATCTTATAACTTAGGTTAGGTCTTAGTTATATGATGACCTGGGCAGCAGCTTATACCCAGGTGACATACCACAAGCCACAGAGCAGCAGCTTATACCCAGGTGACATACCACAAGCCACAGAGCAGCAGCTTATACCTAGGTGACATACCACAAGCCACAGAGCAGTAGCTTATACCCAGGTGACATAACACAAGCCACAGAGCAGCAGCTTATACCTAGGTGACATAACACAAGCCACAGAGCAGTAGCTTATACCCAGGTGACATAACACAAGTCACAGAGCAGTAGCTTATACCCAGGTGACATACCACAAGCCACAGAGCAGCAGCTTATACCTAGGTGACATAACACAAGCCACAGAGCAGTAGCTTATACCCAGGTGACATAACACAAGCGACAGAGCAGCAGCTTAGACCCAGGTGACATAACACAAGCCACAGAGCAGCAGCATATACCCAGGTGACATAACACAAGCTACAGAGCAGCAGCTTATACCCAGGTGACATAACACAAGCCACAGAGCAGCAGCTTATACCCAGGTGACATAACACAAGCCACAGAGCAGCAGCTTATACCCAGGTGACATAACACAAGTCACAGAGCAGCAGCTTATACCCAGGTGACATAACACAAGCCACAGAGCAGCAGCTTATACCCAGGTGACATAACACAAGCCACAGAGCAGCAGCTTATACCCAGGTGACATAACACAAGCTACAGAGCAGCAGCTTATACCCAGGTGACATAACACAAGCCACAGAGCAGCAGCTTATACCCAGGTGACATAACACAAGCTACAGAGCAGCAGCTTATACCCAGGTGACATAACACAAGCTACAGAGCGCAGCTTATACCCAGGTGACATAACACAGGCTACGAGAGTAGCACTAACATGACACTAATATTTCACCTCGTCAGTGCTACTATTCTGTAC
>WNWK01010012.1:0-72850 GCA_009830355.1 Cherax destructor
TAATCTCAATTCCATATTATCATTCAAGAATCTTAACACCTGTAACAATCTAAGATCTAATATCATTATATAATAATTTAAACAGTAAAATTTCATCATATTGTAATTTTGAAAATAATTTTTAACTAGAATAAACTCAATAAATTTCTCTAATATTAAGTACATAGTTTTTAAGGACTAGAATAAGCTGCCCCTAATGCCATGGCATGTCAGTGGCTCTCCTTGCACTCAATTTACATTGTAATTTCCCATACCCATGTAACCTGCAATGAAATAAAATTTGTTTGTTTGTTTGTTTGTGTTCTTCTTGTGAAAGAATTAAGAGATAAGACAAGGAGCAGGATTGCAGATGAGAAAGGAGGCTTTAGAATGAGTAGGGAATGTGTAAACCAAGTGTTTACATTGAAGCATATACAGTGGACCCTCGATTTTCGTTCACCTCCAAACTCGAACAATTATGTAAATGTATTTTTGTAACAGCTTTTGTAAGTGTATTTTTGTGGTTCTGAAACGACTAATCTAATTTACATTTGTCCTTATGGGAAGAAATTCGTTCGGTAATGGCACTCAAACAGCATTCTGGAATGAATTTTCAACGAAAACCGAGGGTCCGCTGTATTTTTTTCCAACAAGTCGGCCATCTCCCACCGAGGCAGGGTGACCCAAAAAGAAAGAAAATCCAAAAAAAGAAAATACTTTCATCATCATTCAACACTTTCACCACCCTCATACATAATCACTGTCTTTGCAGAGGTGCTCAGATTCAACATCTGAGAATAAGTCCCTCCCAACTGTCACTATCCCAGACCCCTCCTTTAAAGTGCAGGCATTGTACTTCCCATTTCCAGGACTCAAGTCCAACTAATTCAATTAACTGGTTTTCCTAAATCCCTTCATAAAATATTACCCTGCTCACACTCCAACAGCTCGTCAGGTCCTAAAAACCATTTGTTTCCATTCACTCCTATCTAACACACACACACATGCTTGCTGGAAGTCCAAGCCCCTCGCCCACAAAACCTACTTTACCCCTTCCCTCCAACCTTTTCGAGGACGACCCCTATCCCGCCTTCCTTCCCCTACAGATTTATACGCTCTCCAAGTCATTCTACTTTGATCCATTCTCTCTAAATAACCAAACCACCTCAACAACCCCTCTTCAGCTCTCTGACAAATACTTTTAGTAACTCCACACCTCCTCCTAATTTCCACTTTCTGAATTTTCTGCATAATATTTACACCACACATTACCCTTAGACAAGACATCTCCACTTCCTCCAGCCTCCTCCTCTCTGCAGCATTTGCAACCCATGCTTCACACCCATATAAGAGTGTTGGTACCACTATACTTTCGTACATTCCCTTCTTTGCCTCCATGGATAACGTTTTTTTTGTCTCCACAGATACCTCAACGCACCACTCACCTTTTTTCCTTCATCAATTCTATGGTTAACCTCATCCTTCATAAACCCATCCGCTGACACGTCAACTCCCAAATATCTGAAAACATTTACTTCTTCCATAATCCCTCTCTCCAATGTGATATCCAATTTTTCTTTATTTAAATCATTTGATACCCTCATCACCTTACTCTTATCTATGTTCACTTTCAACTTTCTACCTTTACACATCCCATCTATAAATATATTAAACAACCATGGTGACATTACACATCCCTGTCTAAGACCTACTTTTACCGGGAAGTAATCTCCCTCTCTCCTACACACCCAAACCTGAGCCTCACTATCCTCATAAAAGGTAGGGACGTTTTCATTGCATTTATGGATTTAGAAGAGGCATATGATGAAGAGGGGTTGTTGAGGTGGTTTGGTCATTTAGAGAGAATAGATCAAAGTAGAATGACTTGGAGAGCGTATAAATCTGTAGGGGAAGGAAGGTGGGGTAAAGGTCGTCCTAGAAAAGGTTGGAGGGAGGGGGTAAAGGAGGTTTTGTGGGCGAGGGGCTTGGACTTCCAGCAAGCATGTGTGAGCGTGTTAGATAAGAGTGAATGGAGACGAATGGTTTTTGGGACATGACGATCTGTTGGAGTGTGAGCAGGGTAACATTTTGTGAAGGGATTCAGGGAAACCAGTTAATTGATTTAGTTGGACTTGAGTCCTGGAAATGGGAAGTACAATGCCTGCACTTTAAAGGAGGGGTCTGAGATAGTGACAGCTGGGAGGGACTATTCTCAGCTGTAGTATCTGAGCTTCTCTGCAAAGACAGTCATTATGTATGAGTGTGGTGAAAGTTGTTGAATGATGATGGAAGTATTTTCTTTTTTTGGATTTTCTTTCTTTTTGGGTCACCCTGCCTCGGTGGGAGACGGCCGACTTGTTGAAAAAAAAAAAATATGATAAAGTGGATAGGGAAGCAATGTGGCAGATGTTGCAAGTGTATAGAGAGAGGGATTTTGGAAGAAGTAAATGTTTTCAGATATTTGGGAGTTGACGTGTCAGCGGATGGGTTTATGAAGGATGAGGTTAACCATAGAATTGATGAAGGAAAAAACGTGAGTGGTGCATTGAGGTATCTGTGGAGACAAAAAACGTTATCCATGGAGGCAAAGAAGGGAATGTACGAAAGTATAGTGGTACCAACACTCTTATATGGGTGTGAAGCATGGGTTGCAAATGCTGCAGCGAGGAGGAGGCTGGAAGCAGTGGAGATGTCCTGTCTAAGGGCAATGTGTGGTGTAAACATTATGCAGAAAATTCGGAATGTGGAAATTAGGAGAAGGTGTGGAGTTACTAAAAGTATTTGTCAGAGGGCTGAAGAAGGGTTGTTGAGGTGGTTTGGTCATTTAGAGAGAATGGATCAAAGTAGAATGACTTGGAGAGCGTATAAATCTGTAGGGGAAGGAAGGCGGGGTAGTGGTCGTCCTAGAAAAGGTTGGAGGGAAGGGGTAAAGGAGGTTTTGTGGGCGAGGGGCTTGGACTTCCAGCAAGCATTTGTGAGCGTGTTAGATAGGAGTGAATGGAGACGAATGGTTTTTGGGACATGACGATCTGTTGGAGTGTGAGCAGGGTAACATTTTGTGAAGGGATTCAGGGAAACCAGTTAATTGATTTAGTTGGACTTGAGTCCTGGAAATGGGAAGTACAATGCCTGCACTTTAAAGGAGGGGTCTGAGATAGTGACAGCTGGGAGGGACTTTTCTCAGCTGTCGTATCTGAGCTCCTCTGCAAAGACAGTGATTATGTATGAGTGTGGTGAAAGTGTTGAATGATGATGAAAGTATTTTATTTTTGGGGATTTTCTTTCTTTTTGGGTCACCCTGCCTCGGTGGGAGACGGCCGACTTGTTGAAAAAAAAAAAAAAAAAAAAAAAAAGTAAGGCTCAGGATAGGGTGTGTAGGAGGGAGATTACCTCCTAATAAAAGTAGGTCTTAGACAGGGATGTGTAATGTCCCCATGGTTGTTTAACATATTTATAGATGGGGTTGTAAAAGAAGCAAATGCTATTGGGGAGAGGCGTGGGATTAAATTATGGGGAATGTAATACAAAATGGGAGTTGACACAGTTACTTGTTGCTGATGATACTGTGCTTATGGGAGATTCTAAAGAAAAGTTGAAAAGGTTAGTGGACGAGTTTGGGAGGGTGTGTAAACGTAGAAAGTTGAAAGTGAACTTAAATAAGAGTAAGGTGATGAGGGTATCAAATGATTTAGATAAAGAAAAATTGGATATCACATTGGAGGGAGGAAGTATTGAAGAATTTAATGCTTTTAGATATTTGAGAGTTGACATGTCAGCAGATGGGTTTATGAAGGATGAGCTTAACCATAGAATTGATGAAGGAAAAAAGGCAATTGGTGCGCTGAGGTATCTGTGAAAACAAAAAAAGTTATCCATGGAGCCAAGAAGGTAATGTATGAGAGTATAATGGTACCAACACTCTTATATGGGTGAGAAGCATGGGTTGTAAATGCTGCAGCGAGAAGTCAGTGGAGATGTCGTGTCTAAGGGTAATGTGTGGTGTAAATATTATGCAGAGAATTCGTAGTGTGGAAATTAAGATGAGGGGTGGAGTTACTAAAAGTATTAGTCAGAGGGCTGAAAAGGGGTAGTTGAGGTGGTGTGGTCATTTAGAGAGAATGGAATAAAGTAGAATGACTTGGAGAGCGTATAAATCTGTAAGGGAAGGAAGGCGGGGTAGGGGTCGTCCTCAAAAAGGTTGGAGGGAGGGGGTAAAGGAGGTTTTGTGGGCAAGGGGCTTGGACTTTCAGCAAGTGTGCATGAGCATGTTAGATAAGAGTGAATGGAGATGAATGGTTTTTGGGACATGATGAGCTGTTGGAGTGTGAGCAGGGTAATATTTTGTGAAGGGATTCAGGGAAACCAGTTAGCCAGACTTGAGTCCTGGAAATGTTAAGTACAACTTTAAATGAGGGGTTTAGGATATTGGCAGTTTGCAGGGACGTCTAAGCTGTCATATCTGAGCGCATCTGCAAAGACAGTGATTATGTATAAACGATGGTTAAAAGTGTTGAATGATCATGAAAGTTTTTTATTTCTTTTGGGGTCACCCTGTCTCGGTGGGAAATGGCCGACGTGTTAAAAAAATATACACGATCAGTACTTGGATATCATTATAGCTGAAATGTTTCACCTACCCAGCAGTCTAATGCAGGTAATTATGACAATAAAAACAGTAGAAGTGGAGAGGTGATCAGTCCATCAGCCTTAACAGGTGGTTGAATTCTTAGTCTGGGCTGAAGGACTGAACAACTCAAAATTACCTCTCGACTTCTACTGTCTCCAGTGTTAAAACCGCCGGTACTCAGCTGAAGAAGCTTGCTGGTCAAGTGAAATGTTTCAACAATAACTATCTAAGTGCTGCATGCACATCTTACTCAGCAATTGTTGGTACTGTATACCATTTATCATAAAAAATATACATATCCAATGTTTCCTTAGACTATAACAAATATTTCTGCAGGAAAACTGTTAATAACCTGTACTAAAGCATTCATAGGGACTAATTTTTGTTTAGTCTAAAACTGAAAGTGTTACATTAAAATGAAAAAGTATTCCAATAGAGTAATCCTCTAGCGGCATTTAATTAGACATGATACTTACCTGATTCTTACCAATTCCCATCTGTATTTTTTCAAGATTTGTTGAAATCTTGTATTTTAACATTTTGTAATAATAACGTACATTAAAAAATCAAATCAATATCACAACAAAAAAAAGTCACTGAGTTTTCTGCCCCCACATTTCTCTGTATTAGAAGAGTCCGTTCCAATTATGAGGGTATAATAAGGCGCATATAAAACTCAGTACGACACTTCTATATCTTATTCAGTTACCAATTTCCACACAAATTTTCATTTATGTGCTAATTACTTGGAAGAAGATAATACAGTACCATGATCATAACCTATAAATATTTTTTATTTTATTTTATAAACACATCGGCCGATTCCCACCAAAGTAGGGTGGCCCGAAAAAGAAAAACTTTCATCATCATTCACTCCATCACTGTCTTGCCAGAGGGGTGCTTTACACTACAGTTATAAAACTGCAACATTAACACCCCCCCCTTCAGAGTGCAGACACTGTACTTCCCATCTCCAGGACTCAAGTCCGGCCTGCCGGTTTCCCTGAAACCCTTCATAAATGTTACTTTGCTCACACTCCAACAGCACGTCAAGTATTAAAAACCATTTGTCTCCATTCACTCCTATCAAATACGTTCACACATGCTTGCTGGAAGTCCAAGCCCCTCGCACACAAAACCACTTTTACCCCCTCCCTCCAACCTTTCCTAGGCCGACCCCTACCCCACCTTCCCTCCACTACAGATTTATACACTCGAAGTCATTCTGTATCGTTCCATTCTCTCTACATGTCCGAACCACCTCAACAACCCCTCCTCAGCTCTCTGGATAATAGTTTTGGTAATCCTGCACCTCCTCCTAATTTCCAAACTCCGAATTCTCTGCATTATATTCACACCACACTTTGCCCTCAGACATGACATCTCCACTGCCTCCAGCCTTCTCCTCATTGCAACATTCATCACCCATGCTTCACACCCATATACGAGTGTTGGTATAACTATACTCTCATACATTCCCCTCTTTACTTCCATGGACAAAGTCAAGGTATCACTGTATTTCTACTCCAGTCTAACTCACCCCAATGTTTATTGCTGGAGGGTTTTCACTGACTGGCATTTGAGTGAAGCTACTATACAGCTGATCTGGAAGACTGGGCTTGTTGAAAAAGTCATTTTGAGTACCAGGGGGACCACCCGGCAGATGAGAATGAAGTTGTGGGTGGTGATGCTGCTGTTGCTGTTTCACATACAAGGCCTGCTGAGCAGCTATCTGATTCTGCATGGAAAAAAAAAGAAATCGTCAGTTTTTCTTGATAAACATACTTTTTAGCCATTACAGATGGTAACAGATTTCTATTTAGAGGGTTTACTGAACTCTTAACTTGAAAAATTTAAGTGTCATATCACAACAAAACATTACAATTTACTTTAAACAACATTTAACATTATGTAATACAGTATAGGAATTTCAGATAAAAACTTAACCACTTAGCAAATGTATTTGTAAAAGTGTATGTGATACCTGTAAGTTTTGGATTTGTTGCTTAGTTTTAGTAATATTAATGTTGAGCTGAAGAATAGTTTGTGAAGAATTTTTGTTGAGGTGAGCCTGAGCTTGCCAGATGGCTTGTTGCTGGGAGAACTTTTGTAGCACATTAATGTGTGAGAGCATATTATTAAGGAGCACAAGTGTGGTAGGGGCCAGGGGTTGGTTCAGGATCTGGGGGTTGAGGTAGCCCGCCTGCACTGCCATCTGGATGTGCTGCATGAGAGCACGAACATGCGGAGAGTTGCCAGATCCACCCTGCTGTAAATAAGTTAACAAAATCAGTACAATACACTTATCAATAAGTCTTTCAAGTTTTATAATCAATAACATTAAGTGTTCAAAGACTGAGATTCAAGTTAACCTACTCCTGCAGGGATGAAGGATTCAGCCTCTACCAACCCTATGCAACATTTCATCAAATTCAAATAACTTTCTCAGTAAATTGTGTAATATAATTAGCCCCACTGAAACAAAGACCAAATATGAAAATATTTAAAGACATATTTCCAAAACTTTTCCTATTACCCAGAATGCTACTTTTAATACTAGGAATTTAAAGTGCTACAGTCTGTGTAAAGCATATGAACAACAGTGGAACATGTCTTACGAACATTTTAATTTCCTTATACAGTGGTCCCTCGACTAACAGTCTTAATCCCTTCCAGGACCTAGACCTCAACACGAAAAATTCGTAACCCGAAACCTTATTTCCCATAAGAAAAATTGTAAATACAATTAATCCGTTCCAGACATCCAAAAATATTCACAAAAAATTAATTTTGTAAAGATTAACTATATACTTTTACATACACAAACTAACTAAATAACTAAATAATAAATAACATTTACTTACCTTTATTGAAGAGAGTTGCTGGCATCTGGAAGATAGGGAGGAGGACAGGGGAAGGGGTTAGTGTTTGGAAGGGGAATCCCCACTCCCTACCTTCCTACTACACTCCCTGCATGCCTGCTACACTCCCTGCATGAATTCTACACTCCCTGCATGAATGCTACACTCCCTGCATGAATTCTACACTCCCTGCATGCCTGCTACACTCCCTGCATGCCTGCTACACTCCCTGCATGAATGCTACACTCCCTGCATGAATGCTACACTCCCTGCATGAATGCTACACTCCCTGCATGAATGCTACACTACCTGCATGAATGCTACACTACCTGCATGAATGCTACACTCCCTGCATGAATGCTACACTCCCTGCATGAATGCTACCACTGGGGTGCCACTAGGAAGCTTCTTTGGACCCATGGTGAATTATTTCACAGTGAAAATCACTAAACCACCAATAAACACAACAAATGTATTGTGAATGTTTGAAAGAGCACGCTGGGTATTGTTCACTGAAGTGTAAACAACGCTAGACTGGCGTCCTGCGCGGCGAGGCGCGCAAGCGCAGGCAGGCGGACAGGTCTGGTACGGACCGCTACACAAGTAAAAACCACTACATAAGAAAAATATTGACCGTAAAATGAAACCTTTCCACGAAAAAAACGTTATTCAGACAGACCGTTACTCGAGGGTCTACTGTACAGTGGTACCTCGATATTCGAACTTAATCCATTCCAGGAGGCTGTTCGAATTGTGAGTTGTACAAATATACAGTGGACCCTCCGTTTTCGTGTATCTCCGTTTTCAGTGATCTCAGTTTTCGGGCACTTTTTTCGTGGAAATATTACCTCCGTTTTCGGTGATTGGCTCCATTTTCGTTCATGGTACGGAACCTGTCCAGTGCCCAGCGCACATACAAAGCCCGCAAGCCCGCCTCCCATGCACATTCTCAGGCAGTGTAGCATTGTTTCTGGTTGAGTGAACATTATCCTGCGAGTTCATACAAAACATTTCTTAACAATCCATTGTTTTTGGCCCTTGATTATTGTGTGACTGCTAAATAAGCCACCATGGGCCCAAAGAAAGCTCCTAGTGCCAGTCCTTTGGTAAAGAAAGTGAGGAACACCATAGAATTAAAGAAACGAATCGTAGCAAAATATCGAAGTGGAGTCGATAAAGGCTATAGCACCAGCCAGCGATAAAGTGTAGTATTAACAATGTAGCAAGTAAGTTAAGCGATAGAAAAATGACGACACGAAACTTAACTCCTCCAATGTTGTTTGAGGAATATAGGGGCACTGAGACCAGAGCTGCCCTCTGCCAACATCTCCTCCAAGGTAAGTGTAAATATTTCTTATTTATATACGTGTAAATATTTCTTATTTATAAACTAAAACTGCAAATATTTCTTATTTATAAATTATGTACTACATTGTTTGTGTGAATAGTGGTGGTGGTCTGCTGCTGCCGCAGACCACCACCACTATATGTACGGCTTATGGTCAGTGGCCCTTATAAACCCAACAACAATAACTCTACCGCCAATTCTCTCATACATAATGACATATTTTATTCATTCTAGAGTATATATCATGTTTCTATGTTATTAATATTGTTTATTATGTCATATTAGATGAATTGTGATAGATAAATAAGCCGTAGAGCTGATATTAGTGTCACAATGAAGCATTTTGTCCTGCCTCCCAACAATAAACTCGCCTCCCTCTCTCCTCCTCTCCATCTTCCATACACCAACAAGAATCGCCAATAAAGGTTAGCGAGATGTTAAATATTCATTTATACATGTTATTAGTGTTTTATATTTATTTGTCGTTCTTTTCTGTATGTAAATCTACATTTAATCTCTAAAAAAATATTTTTTGTTAATACTCCTGGGTGTCTGAAATGGATTAATTGAATTTACATTATTTCTTATGGGGAAAATGGTTTCAGTTTTCGTTGATTTCAGTTTTAGTCGATCCCTCTGGAATGGATTAAACACAAAAACGGAGGGTCGACTGTATTTGTACAACCCGTAAGATATAACCTAAGTTGGATTAATCCATTCCAAACTCCAAAAAATTACCAATTATAAAACATTTTAAGTATAATAATATTTGCATGGATAAAAATCATACATGAAAACTATAAAAACAATAAATACAGTACAACTCCTGTATCCACTGATTCAGTATCAGCAGTTTCAGTTATCCAAGGTTTACTGTGGCTCAAAAATACCTCTTAATTTTCCATAATAATGGCCCCCAAAGCAAAAAAGTAGAGAAGCTGGCAGTTCTTCAAAACCTAAGAGAAGCCGTGAAGTGTTTCCCATCAGTGAAAAAGTGATAATTCTCTACTTACTGTCCATAATTTATCAATTAATCTTTATAACACTGCCTCCAGCCTCCTCCTCGCTGCAGCATTTGCAACCCATGTTTCACACCCATATAAGAGTGTTGGTACCACTATACTTTCGTACATTCCCTTCTTTGCCTCCATGGATAACGTTTTTTGTCTCCACAGATACCTCAACGCACCACTCACCTTTTTTCCTTCATCAATTCTATGGTTAACCTCATCCTTCATAAACCCATCCGCTGACATGTCAACTCCCAAATATCTGAAAACATTTACTTCTTCCATAATCCCTCTCTCCAATGTGATATCCAATTTTTCTTTATTTAAATCGTTTGATACCCTCATCACCTTACTCTTATCTATGTTCACTTTTAACTTTCTACCTTTACACACTCTCCCAAACTCGTCCACTAACCTTTGCAACTTTTCTTTAGAATCTCCCATAAGCAAAGTATCATCAGCAAAAAGTAACTGTCAACTCCCATTTTGCATTTAATTCTCCATAATTTAATCCCACCCCTCTCCCCAACACCCTAGCATTTACTTCTTTTACAACCCCATCTATAAATATATTAAACAACCATGGTGACATTACACATCCCTGTCTAAGACCTACTTTTACCGGGAAGTAATCTCCCTCTCTCCACACCCTAACCTGAGCCTCACTATCCTCATAAAAACTCTTTACAGCCTTCAGTATCTTACTACCTATTCCATACACTTGCAACATTTGGCACATTGCTCCCCTACCCACTATCATATGCCTTTTCTAAATCCATAAATGCAATAAAAACTTCTCTACCTTCATCTAAATACTGTTCACATATATGCTTCACTGTAAACACTTGATCTACACATCCCCTACCCACTCTAAAGCCTCCTTGCTCATCTGCAATCCTACTCTCTGTCTTACCTCTAATTTTTTCAATAATAACCCTGCCATACACTTTACCTGGTATACTCAGTAAACTTTTTTCTTTGAACACGTCAGCCGTTTCCCACCGAGGCAGGGTGGCCCAAAAGGAAAAACGAAAGTTTCTCCTTTTACATTTAGTAATTTATTCAGGAGAAGGGGTTACTAGCCCCTTGCTCCAGGCATTTTAGGCGCCTGTTACGACACGCATAGCTTACGGAGGAAGAATTCTGTTCCACTTCCCCATGGAGATAAGAGGAAATAAGAACAAGAACTAGTAAGAAAATAGAAGAAAACCCAGAGGGGTGTGTATATACAGTGGTACCCCGGTTTACGATATTTTTTCATTCCAGAATGCTGTTCAAGTGCCATTACCAAACGAATTTATCTCCTTAAGAAATGTTGTAAAATAGACTAGTCCTTTTAGACCCCCAAAATTACACTTACAAAAGCATTTAAAAAAATAAACTTACATAAAAGGGTGAGTTTGGGGACCATCGTAAACCGGGGTACCACTGTATATGCTTGTACATGAATGTGTAGTGTGACCTAAGTGTAAGTAGAAGTAGCAAGATGTACCTGAAATCTTGCATGTTTATGAGACAGAAAAAAGACACCAGCAATCCTACCATCATGTAAAACAATTACAGGCTTTTGTTTTACACTCACTTGGCAGAACGGTAGTACCTCCCTGGGCGGTTGCTGTCTACCAACCTACTACCTAGGTCTACCAAACTACTACCTAGGACTCAGTAAACTTATTCCCCTATAATTTTTACACTCTCTTTTATCCCCCTTCCCTTTATATAAAGGAACTATACATGCTCTCTGCCAATCCCTAGGTACCTTCCCTCTTTCATACATTTATTAAACAAAAATACCAACCACTCCAGCACTATATCCCCCTGCTTTTAACATTTCTGTCATGATCCGTCATTCCAGCTGCTTTACCCCTTTCATTCTACGTAATGCCTCACGCACCTCCCCACACTCACATCCTGCTCTTCTTCACTCCTAAACGATGATGTACCTCCCTGGCCAGTACATGAAATTACCGCCTCCTTTTTTCATCGACATTTAAAAGTTCCTCAAAATATTCCCGCCATCTACCCAATACCTCTAGCTCCCCATCTACTAACTTCCCTACTCTGTTTTTAACTGACAAATCCATTCTTTCCCTAGGCTTTCTTTCCTTGTTTATCTCACTACAAAATTTTTTCTTGTTTTCAGCAAAATTTCTTGAGAGAGCCTCTCCCATTCTTTCATCTGCTCTTCTTTTGCACTCTCTCACCACTCTCTTCACCTTTCTTTTACTCTCCATATACTCTGCTCTTCTATAAACACTTCTTTTTTTGTAAAAACCTCTCATAAGCTACCTTTTTCTATTTTATCACACCCTTTACTTCTTCATTCCACCACTCACTCCTCTTTCCTCCTGCACCCACCCTCCTATAGCCACAAACTTCTGCCCCACATTCTAATACTGCATTTTTAAAACTATCCCAACTCTCTTCAACCCCCCCACTATTCATACTTGCACTAGCCCACTTTTCTGCCAATAGTTGCTTATATCTCACCCTAACTTCCTCCTCCCTTAGTTTATACACTTTTACCTCTCTCTTACTTGCTGTTGCCATTTTCTTTTTGTCCCATCTACCTTTTACTCTAACTGTAGCTACAACCAAATAATGATCTGATATATCCGTTGCCCCTCTATAAACATGTACATCCTGAAGCCTACCCATCAACCTTTTATCCACCAATACATAATCCACCAAACTACTTTCCTTACGTGCTATATCATACCTTGTATATTTATTTATCCTAATCATAATTTTTATTCACCAAAAAAATATATTTACTGAAATGTAATATTGCAATAATTGTATAAATAATATCAAAGCATTCGTGAACGCATATTAGACCCACCGTTTGACGTGTATTGGACGCATGATGTGATTTCTTTACTCTTGAACATCGTCAAAAATTGAACATTTACGCTACTTTGAGCTCAATTTCAAGCTATTTTCTGTCATAAAACCAATCAAAATCATCTTTATTTCTGTAATAAATCTTCCATTCTATCAAATGAGACAAAGAAACTGTGAATACAACCATAAAAACCATATGAAAATACACCACAAAATCGCTGTTTTAAACCAAAAACACGATCGCAGTTTTTCTCATTATGCACTATGTGCTGAAGGATATTTTTTACATGGTGCACACTTACCACATAAACCCATTCTCTCGTATCTGGGCCCAAATTTACTGCTCAGAGCTTATCAGAGCTTATCACGCAGTAGTACAGTAGGAACCCCTGGTTTTAAACCCGTAGAACGACGACACTGACTGGTAAAGGGTTAAACACCCCTGGATTTTCAGTGGTACACTAGCAATGGTTTAATTTTGCGGTCCCCACTAGCGTTACCACACAACAAGTGTGTTAGTCTGTCTTTCATGGGCTTGTGTCCTGGTAATGATTTTTCATCTTGTGTGATGTAGGTTCTCTTATGCATTCTTTTCCAAAAGAGGCCGGTTCCATCACAATTAAAAACTTGTTGAAGAATAAATCCCTCAAGGTCTACATAGGTTTTAAATTCCTTAACAAATTTTTCAGCCTCATCTCTGTTAACACTGGCACCCTCAAGGTCTACATAGGTTTTAAATTCCTTAACAAATTTTTCAGCCTCATCTCTGTTAACACTGGCAGCCTCCCCATGCCTTACTACACTATGAATCCTACTCCTCTTTTTAAACTTATCAAACCAGCCCCTACTTGCCTTAAAATCATCACTTTCAGTACTGTTTCATTGGGTGTCTCACCCAAGTTCACACTAACAAAAGTTTTTCCATTTCGTCAATTATCTTTGACCTTTTCACAGAAAGAATTTTCACTCCTTTCGCCACATCAGCCCCTTTTATTGCCTTTTTTATTTTTCAATATGCACAATATGGTGGATTTCGCCATACCATACTGAGTGGCCAGGTCCAACACGTATTCCACTTTCCCACTTTGAAATGAGCTTTTTTTTTTACTTTAACTGTTGTTCTCATTGTTTTCCTTTTAGGCTTGTTTGGAACACTACTCTTTTTGGGGGGCATCATTACTTATTTTCAATGAAAATATTTAAACACCACAGAATAACAATGAAATACCAAAAAGTTTCACGGAGCTTGTACAAACGATGCTTAACGAATGAAAGCTGACAAGAGACTGAGTGTGTGATGCTTTGTTTTTATCGGACTTCGTCCAGATGGACCATTTTGTTTAGGTCAAATATCAGGGCAACGTCTGAATACTGAGTCAAATTTTTCTTGAAAAAGTTGGGCAAATATAGAGCTGTACGAATATAGGGACATACGAATATTGAGGTTCCACTGTATTCCATACAGTATCTGAATTATAAACTGAAAATAACATCATTATGTGATTTGCAACAGTTTAGTGGTAGTTAAATAACAAAAAGGCACAATACCGTGACTGGAACAATACGTACTCTTATGGACCCCGCAGGTAAGTGTCTTATTCTTTCCAACTTTTTTAATGTTCTTCCTTCTTTTAAATCCCTCTTTCATTCTTATGAGGCTGGTCTTATTACTTCCAGGCGTCGTAAGAATCAGCTTCGCTTTCTATATGACTGTCTTGCTGAACAAGATTTGCCCCCTTCCTTCTCCCATTTCCTGAAACCCAACCCACTGGGCACTCCCTTTCCTGATCATGCCCGTCTCCTACTTCAACAGCTCATTCTCTCTACTAAGTCTCAGGTTGAAGATGCCTTCTTTACTCTCCGTCAGCGTCAACATGCTCCCTTTGCTTCTCTTCCACAAGATCTCTGTAACCTTCATACTACCATTGCTTTTGACACTGCTCGCCTGAATTCACAAATTCATTCTTCTAAACTACAGAATAAACTTCAACGTCTCATCTCAGACAGCCCTTGGTCAAAATTCTCCCTTACCGTGTTACTAATCTGTCTCCTGTTACACTCTCCCAACATAAGATTGAACTGGTTGGTTTTGGTCTTTCCTTTGCCACTTCACTTACCCCTCGTGTTGGTATTGACCTGATTAGCTCTTTTGATTCTTTTTGTCAGTCTCGCTCCCGTATTCTTCCTGACTTGTCCACTTTTCGTGGCGCTCTCCTTCTTGCTCTTGATAGTCTGTTTTCTAAGAATTACCACCTTCCTCGCCGCTATCAACTTGCCCTTTCTTCTCTTAAATCTAACACTAACATTGTCATCCTCTCTTCTGACAAAGGTAATTCGGTAGTTATCCTTGATCGCGAGGATTACCTCCGTAAAGCTGATGTCTTGCACTCTGACTCGCGTACCTACACTCCTCTCGTTTCCAACCCTCTTGATCACATCAAGAGAACTTTCAACAAGAAACTAAGGACTCTCTTCGACCTGTGTCCTCCTGACTTTGACCTTGTTCAACGTTTTCATGTCATCTGTCCCTTTCTGCCCAATTTCTATGGCCTTCCCAAAACTTAAACATGATATTCCTCTACGTCCCATCACATCCTCAAGAGGTTCTGTCTCTTATTCTCTTGCTTCTTGGCTGGCCAAAACCCTCACTCCCTTTACTGGTACTTTTTCTCCTGCCCACCTTCGTCATTCTCAAGACATCATCGAATGTGTTTGCTCTCTCCTGACCTGTAAGATGCTTAGTCTTGATGTTGAGTCCCTCTTGATGATGTCCTTAATTTTCTCAGAGAGAAATACACAATACTTACTGATGTCTTTCTTGATCTTATCCGCCTTTGTGTGGACTCAAACTTTGTGTCGCTATGGGCGCTCCTCTTTCTCCTGTTCTTGCTAATCTTGACATGGAATACTTCGAGACTGTTCTTCTTCCTACTAATGATGTGTGCCCTTCACTCTGGCTCTGCTATGTAGATGACATCTTTGCTCTTTGGCCTCATGACTAAGTCTCTTCCAACCATTTCTTGATGCCCTTAATAATCTTGTCCCTTCCTGAATGGGAATCTAATTCCTTGCTTCCTTTCCTTGATGTTCATGTCCACCGCTCACATACAGGTTTTTCTTTTTCCATGTACAGCAAGCCTATGCACAGTGGCATATACATTCACTACTTTTCTTATCATGCTTCCTCTGTCAAGAAGTGTCCTTATTTCCCTCTTTCACCGTGCTCCCAGATTTGTGATCCTCAGTTCCTTGAATCAGAAATTTCCACTCTTTGTAATTCATTTTCCCATCTTGGCTACCCTCACTTAGAATACTGCTCAGTGCTGACGGCCCCGTTTAAAGCAGGAGAAATATCCGAGCTGGAACAAATACAGAGATCGTTTACGGGTCACAGTGAGCCAGTAAAACTTCTAAATTATTGGGAACGCCTTCAAGTCTTGAACATGTACTCATTGGAGCATAGGAGAGAGATACATGATAATATATACCTGGAAAGTACTCGAGGGCCTGGTCCCAAATCTGCACACTGCCATAACAACATATTGGAGTGAGAGATATGGGAGGAAGTGTAAAATAAACCCAGTAAGGAGCAGGGGTGCAGTGGGGACAATAAGGGAGCACTGTATCAACATCCGGGGTCCCAGACTATTCAACATCTTACCAGAAGATATCCGAAACATGGCTGGAACAAGTGTAGAATCCTTCAAGAGGAAACTGGACAAGTATCTTCACCAGGTGCCAGATCAACCAGGCTGTGATGAATATGTGGGGCAGTGGGCCTCCAGCAGCAACAGCCTGGTTGACCAGGCAAGCACCAGACGAGCCTGGCCCATGGCTGGGCTCAGAGAGTAGAGAAACTATTGAAACTCTTCAAAGGTATATCAAAGGTATAAGGTATATACCCTTCCCATTTAATAGACTCTGCCTTCTCACGTGCTAAATGGACTTTCTTCTCTCCCAAACTCTACTCCTGGTAACTCTCCTGTCCTCTGACTTCCCTATACAGTGGACCCCCGAGTTTCGTAAAAACTTCACTCCTGAAGTCTGCTCAAGTGCCATTACCGAACGAATTTACTCCCTTAAGGAAAAATGTCACGTAGGTTAGTCTATTTCAGACCCCCAAAAATACTTTTCCATAAGCACTTACAATATTATACTTACATAAATGTATGATTTCCGGGGTTTACGAAACTCGGGGGGTCCACTGTATCTCCAATTTTTCTAATCTCAACAACTCTCTCCGTTCTTTAGACATCAAGCTTACTTTTCGCCAGACTAACACTCTTCGCACCAATCTAGTTCATACCTCTCCTCCCTCTATAGATGCTTCTGGTGTCTACTCTATTTCTTGTTCCTCTTGTCCTCTTCAATACTTTGGAGAAACTGGCCTTTCTCCTTCTGACAGACTCAGGGAGCACAAAAGTAGTGTTAGGCTTGCCAACACCAACAATGCTTTTTTCTGTCATGTCAAAGAACACAGTCATCCTATTGACTGGTCTTCTGCTAAAACTGTCTACCCTACTTCTAACTTTCACATTCACCGTCTGGTAGAATCCTCCCTTATACACAACTTTCCTTGTATGAATCTTAGTCCTGGCTTTATCTCCGTAGATGCTTTCCTTTCCCATTACATTGAAAAATGCTCCAAACTTCAGAACACCCGTGACTTAACCTTATTCTTTTTTCCCTTTCCTCTTTCTCCTATGGGTTTTCTTTCTTATGCCTTGGGTGTTTGGTCCATTATTATTCCCCCCCCCCTCTGTGTTCTTGTTCCTACCCTTTGTGGGCTCCTAGCTCCCTTGCAGTGCTCTTCTTTCTTAGTCTTCGACTGACTCCACTACTACTACTACTACCTCTACCACTAACTTTCTTCTTCCTTTCCTACTACCTCTCTTGCCTCACATCTGACATAGACAGAGAGGTAATCCATAGCTCCGTGTCTTCTTTTGCGGATGACACCCGAATTGCCATGACAGTGTCCTTCAATGAAGACAATGCAAGACTCCAAATGGACATTAACCAAATCTTTAAATGGGCTGCAGAAAACAATAAGAAGTTCAATGAAGAGAAATTTCAATTACTCAGATATGGAAAACTTGAGGAAATTAAAACTGTATCAGGGTATACAACAAATTCTAACCACACAATAGAGCGAAAAACTAATGTGAAGGACCTGGGAGTGATAATGACATTGGATCTCACCTTCAAAGACCACAATAATGTATCTACCTCATCTGCTAGAAAAATGATAGGATGGATAATGAGAACCTTCAAAACTGTTTTATCTAGGCTGGAATACTGCTGTACACTAACTGCCCCTTTCAAGGCAGGCGAAATTGCGACCTGGAGAGTGTACAAAGAACTTTCACGGCACACATAAGTACGATAAAGCACCTAAATTACGGGGAACAGTTGAAGTCCCTTGATTTGTATTCCTTGGAATGCAGGCAAGAAAGATACATGATAATATACACTTGGAAAAGCCTAGAGGAATGAGTACCAAACTTGCACACAAAAATCACTCGCTACAAAAGCAAAAGACTCGGCAGGAGATGCAACATTACGGTGGCCTGCGGCCTGGTGGCTTAAGCTCTCGCTTCACACGGCGAGGGTCTGGGCTCGATTCCCAGCGAGGATAGAAACATTGGGAGTGTTTCTTTACACCTGGTGTTAGTTGGCTGGTGTGGGTCGCATCCTGAGACAAAATTGACCTAATTTGCCCAAAATGTTCTGCATAACAAGCGGCTTTCTATATACAGTCATCCCTTGGTTTTTGAGTTTAATCCGTACCAGATAGATCAGCTAAAACCAAAATCGGCGAAAACCAAACTATTTTCCCCATAAGAAATAATGGAAATTCAATTAATCTGTTCCAGAAACCCAGAAGTTTGGAAAAAAAAATTGGGGGGGGGGCCTTAAAGATAGATTTACATGCACAAATGAATGAACTCTATGTGGCACTTACCTTTATTGAAGACTGATGTTGCTGGATGGAAGAGAGGGAGGAGGGGAGAGGGAAGAGACCCTATTTTTTGGAAGGGGAATCCCCTTCCATAAGGAATTTAGGTACCAAGTCCTTATCCGGGGTCACTTCCCTGCATACCTGCTACACTCCCTCCCTGCCTGCTACACTCCCTGCATACATGCTACACTCCCTGCATTCATGCTACACTCCCTGCATTCATGCTACACTCCCTGCATACCTGCTACACTCCCTGCATACCTGCTACACTCCCTGCATACCTGCTACACTCCCTGCATACCTGCTACACTCCCTGCATACATGCTACACTCCCTGCATACATGCTACACTCCCTGCATACATGCTACACTCCCTGCATACATGCTACACTCCCTGCATACATGCTACACTCCCTGCATACATGCTACACTCCCTGCATACATGCTACACTCCCTGCATACATGCTACACTCCCTGCATACATGCTACACTCCCTGCATACATGCTACACTCCCTGCATACATGCTACACTCCCTGCATACATGCTACACTCCCTGCATACATGCTACACTCCCTGCATACATGCTACACTCCCTGCATACATGCTACACTCCCTGCATACATGCTACACTCCCTGCATACATGCTACACTCCCTGCATACATGCTACACTCCCTGCATACATGCTACACTCCCTGCATACATGCTACACTCCCTGCATGCCTGCTACACTCTTAACCCTTTGGGGGTCGGTGCCGTACTAGTACGTTTTACGAGCAGGGGTTGGTGCCGTACTAGTACGCCCAAATTCTAGCGGCCTCAATTTAAGCAGAAAACTTCTGGTAGGCATACATATGAAAGAATGGGTCTGTGTGGTCAGTGTGCGCAGTATAAAAAAAATCCTGCAGTAAACACTGCATAATGAGAGAAAAAAAACTCTGACCGTTTTTTTCGATTAAAACAGCGACTTTGCAGTCGATTTTCGAATAGTATTTATTGATGTATTCTCGTTTTCTTGGTCTCATTTGATAGAATGGACGATATTTTACAGAAATAGAGATGATTTTGATTGGTATGACAATGACAAGTACCTTGAAATTGAGCTCAAAGTAGCAAAAATGTTCGATTTTTGACGATGTTCAAGAGTAAACAAATCACACCATGCCTCCAATACACATCAACTGGCGAGTCTTATATTCATGCACAAGTGCTCTGATATTATTTATACCATTTTTACAATGATGCAGTTGTATACATAACAGTAAATCTTCTATTTTTTGTGAGAATAAAAATTCAAAATGAAAAGCAAAAGTAATGGAACAGGGGCCTGGAAATGTGACTAATGAACAGAGAACATGTTATTTTAGTGCCAGGAATGTCTGCCTTGTTTACTCTGGACCCTATTTTGAAATTGGCATCGTTTGAAATTTGTGTGAAATTGGAAAATTGCCATTTTCTGACCACTATTTTGGGTAGATGAAATTGGTAAATAGGCAGTTTCTTGTACTCAATCGATAGAAGAAATGGAGTTCTAGCGAAATAGCTATAATTTTAGGAGACTGAAACATTGGAATTTGTCGAAAATAGGGCTCAAAGTGGGCAAAATCGCCGATGCGTAAGTGTCATGGCTACCGCTAACTTCGCGAAAGCATAATTCTGTTAGTTTTCGATCAAATTTCATAATTTTGGTGGCGTTATGATCGGAAAAAGATTCTCTATTATTTCATAAGAAAAAAATAATTTTTTTTTTTCCAAAAAATTTTCGACCCCAGGAACACTTTCCTGAGAAGGCCTGTCGACCCCCAAAGGGTTAAACTCCATCGTGTTTCTCACTTTCTTTACCAAAGGACTAGCACTAGGAGCTTTCTTTGGGCCCAAGGTAGCTTATTTAGTAGTCACACACAATAATCAAGGGCTAAAAACAATGAATTGTTAATAAATGTTTTGTATGAACTCCTGGGGTGATATTCACTCAAGCAAAAACAATGCTAGACTGCGTGACAATGTGCGTGGGTGGCAGGCCTACGGCCTTTGTATGTGCGCGGCACTGGTGTACAGGTTCCGTACCATCGGCGAAAACTGAGACAATTTTTCCACGAAAAAAGTGAGCGAAAACCAAAATCGGCGAAAACTGAGACAAGCGAAAACCAAGGGATGACTGTACAGTGGTCCCTCGACTTTCGGTCGGTCCGACTATCGGTTATTTCGAGTTTCGATGGCTTTTTTCGGTCAAATTTTCCCTCGCCAACCAGTCATTCCCTCGACTATTGATCAGGGTACCAGACTTGTCCGCCTGCCCGCGCATGTGCGCCTCGCCGCTCAGGCGTCGTGAGTCAGTCTAGTATTGTTTACCATTGAGAAACCATTACCCAACACGCTCATTAAACTTTTGAATAATTCGAGTTAAGGTCTAGCTCCTGGAACGGATTATGACCGAAAGTCGAGGAACCACTGTAGTATTATGTCACTGATGTCAGCTAGGCCTTTATACCATGTACATGTACTTGTAGAAATAAAGATATTATTACATTATTATTTTTATTATTATTATAATGAAAAGAAGGGGCACTATGTGTACACTAAGAGAACACAAGAGTGTCAGGGGCCCAAGAATGTTCAACTGCCTCCCAGCATACATAAGGGGAATTACCAATAGACCCCTTGCTGTCTTCAAGAAGATGCTGGACAGACCCCTAAAGTCAGTACCTGATCAGCCGGGCTATGGTTCTTATTACGGTTTACGTGCAGCCAGCAGTAACAGCCTGGTTAATCAGACCTTGATCCACCACGAGGATTGGTCTCAGACCAGGCCAAAGGGGCGTTGACCCCACAAAACCCTCTCCATGTATACTCCAGGTATTACACTGGAAGAGACAGCATGTTTCTTTGTGCCTACTTGTATGACCCTGAGTATCTTCTTGCCTACTTGAATAACCCTGGGTGGAACACAGCAAGTTTCTACTTATTTTCAACAAGTATTTATTTACCAACTTCATCAGATTATAACATGAACATATCCCCACTTTGTAACTTTCACTGCTCTTTGGTATGATTTGATACTATATATAACACCATTATGTTCTACCCACAAGAATTGTTTTTTTGCCATGACAAGCACTCATTACATCACCCTCAAACCTTGTAAGATGTGTTGAATTGCATAGTTTTTAAATCTGGTTAAGAAGTTACCCAATCTTGCATAGCCTCTGTATTTTTTTGTTAATATGCTGGCCATCTCCCACCGAGGCAGGGTGACCCAAAAAAAAGAAACACTTTCACCATCATTCACACTATCACTGTCTTGCTAGAGGCATGCACATACAAATGAAGAATTGGTTACGTATTTAACTTTTAATCAGGTATTGAGGTACAACATTTACACTATACACACATGCTGGTTAAAACTGCAATCTGGAATACCAATGACACAAAAAAGACGAGTCACTTCCCGGTGACTGCCAAAACAACACTAAGTACACAAATAAATTTTGCTGACATGAGCCATGATGCTTTCCTGAAAAGTCCCATGGTGGCTCATTTTGAGCCAATTATTTTTTCATAAATTTTGAATACACCCAATTGGCAACTGGTGTAATATTACATCACTACCAGTTTAAAGGCTAATAAGATGCTGCAATAATGCTGAATGTTGAAGCCCAGCATAAGCTTATGCAGATAGCAAATACAGTGGACCCCCGGTTAACGAAAAAACTTCATCCCAGAAGCCTGCTCAAGTGCCATTACCGAACGAATTTACTTCCTTAAGAAATAATGTCACGTAGGTTAGTCTATTTCAGACCCCCAAAAATACACTTCCACAAGCACTTACAATATTATACTTACATAATTGTACGATTTCCGGGGTGTTCGTTAACCGGGGGTCCACTATACAGCCTCTCCTCACTTAGCGATGTACTCGTTAACCGACAACTCAGACTTACGACTGACTCTCTGACCAGTATGCATGCCTAAATATTGTACGTATATATTAGAGCTGATTTCCTCTATTCTGTTTATAACAATACAGTGCAACCTCAATTTCCGTTTGCCCTGGTTTTCGATTACTTTTTTTGTCATAATTTTGTCCCAGTTTTCATTCATCCACTCGGTTTTCGTTGAATTGACAGTGGTCCGGCATACCAAATGTGTCCGCCTGCCTGCGCCCCCACAAAGCATCCCACACATTCTGACTCAGTCTGGCTTTGTTTCTTGTTGAGTGAGCATTACCCCACGCATTCATCCGAAACATTTTATAATAATCCATTGTTTTTTGTGCTTAACTATTGAGTGTGTCTTCTAAATAAGTCACCATGGGCCAAAGAAAGTTCCAAGTGCCAGCCTTTTGATAAAGAAGGCGAGAAACACGATAGTACGAAAGTGGCGAGAAACACGATAGTACGAAGTGGCGTACGTGTGGCCGATCTCGCCAGGATGTATGGGAAGTCCTCATCAACGATCAGTTCTAACCTAGCGAAGAAAAAAGAAATCAAGGAAACTGATGTTGTGAAATGGGTAAATGTGCTAACGAAACAGAGATCACAAACAACCGAAGATGATGAGAAGTTGTTGTTGGTGTGGATCAACGAAAAACAGTTAGCAGGAGATAGTGTTGTGGAGGCGATAACTTGTGAAAAAGCAAGGCTGTTGCATGCGGATCTCGCAAAGAAAATGCCTGGAAAAAGTGCTGCTGTTAGTGAATTTAAGGCCAGCAGAGGCTGGTTCAACCAATTCAAGAAGTGAACTGGCATACACAGTGTGGTAAGGCAGGGCGAGGCTGCAAGTTCGGACAAACGTGGGACCGAAGAATTTGTTGATGAATTCAAGGAGTACACAGAGGCTGAAGGATTCCTCCCCCAACAAGTCTTCAATTGTGACGAAACCGGCCTCTTTTGGAAAAAAATGCCAAAGAGTACCTACATCACGCAGGAGGAAAAGGCACTGCCAGGATACAAGCCTATGAAGAATAGGCTAACTCTCTTATTCTGTGGTAATGCTAGTGGGGATTTCAAAGTGAAGCCTTTACTGGTGTATCACTCTGAAAATCCCAGAGTGTTCAAGAAAAACAATGTCATCAAGAGTAAATTGTGTGATGTGGAGGGCTAACAATAAGGCATGGGTCACGAGGCAAATTTTCATTGAGTGGGTCAATGTTTGGCCCGAGTGTGAAGAAATACCTTCTGGAAAAGCAATTGCCAATCAAGTGCCTCCTGGTAATGGACAATGCTCCTGCTCATCTTCCAGGCTTGGAAGACCAATTGTTGGAGGAGTTTAGTTTCATCACAGTGAAGTTCTTGCCCCCTAATACCACTCCTCTAATCCAGCAGGTCATTTCAAACTTCAAAAAACTCTTACACCAAAGCAATGTTTCAAAGGTGCTTTGAAGTGACCTCGGACACTGAATTGACCCTAAGAGAGTTCTGGAGAAATCACTTCAATATCCTCAATTGCATAAGCCTTATAGATAAGGCTTGGCGGGGAGTGACTTCCAGGACAATGAATTCTGCTTGGAGAAAATTGTAGCCAGAATGTGTCCTCAAGAAGGATTTTGAAGGGTTTGAGGCTGACCCTGATGACTCTATGCCTATTGTGGAATCTATTGTGGCTTTGGGGAAGTCCATGGGGTTGGATGTGAGTGGCCAGGATGTGGAAGAGTTGGTGGACGACCACAGGGAAGAGCTAACCACTGAAGAGCTGCAAGACCTTCAACTGGAACAGCAACAGACCACAGCTGAGGAAATTGCTTCAGAGGATTAGGAAGAGAGAGGGAAGAATGTACCTTCTTCAGTGATTAAGGACATGTGTGCAAAGTGGAGTGAGTTGCAAAGTTTTGTGGAGAAATATCACCTTAACAAAGCTGTTGCAAGCCATTTTCTGCAACATGTTCAATGACAATGCCTTGTCCCATTTTAGGCAAATCTTAAAGAGATGCCAGAAACAGGCCTCTCTGGACAGATTTTTTGTGCAACAGGGGTCTAGTGCCAGTAAAAGACAAAGAAGGGAAGTAACCCCGGATAGGGCCTTGATACTTGAAGTCCTTATGGAGGGGGATTCCCCTTCCAACCAATAACCTCTCCTCCTCCCTCTACCCTCCTCACCGTCTTCCATACGCCAACAAGAGTCTTCAATTAAGGTAAAAGTGATTAAATGTTCATTTATCCATTTCATTAGTCATTTATATTTATTTCTCATTGTTTTATGTGCGTAAAACTATAGTTATTCTCTATAAAATGCATTTTTTTGTTAATACCTTTGGGTGTCTGGAACGGAGTAATAGGATTTACATTAATAACAAAAAAAAGGCACAATACTGTGACTGGAACAATACACACACAACCCGCACATATAAGAAAGAGAGGAGCTTACGACGACATTTCGGTCTGACTTGGACAATTTACAAAGTCACACTAACACACAGGACAAGAAGAAGAAGAAGAAGAAGAAGAAGAAGAAGAAGAAGAAGAAGAAGAAGAAGAAGAAGAAGAAGAAGAAGAAGAAGAAGAAGAAAGAAGAAGAAGAAGAAGAAGAAGAAGAAGAAGAAAAGAAGAATAAGAAGAAGAAGAAGAAGAAGAAGAAGAAGAAGAAGAAGAAGAAGAAGAAGAAGAAGAAGAAGAAGAAGAAGAAGAAGAAGAAGAAGAAGAAGAAGAAGAAGAAGAAGAAGAAGAAGAAGAAGAAGAAGAAGAAGAAGAGAAGAAGAAGAAGAAGAAGAAGAAGAAGAAAAGAAGAAGAAGAAGAAGAAAAGAAGAAGAAGAAGAGAAGAAGAAGAAGAAGAAGAAGAAGAAGAAGAAGAAGAAGAAGAAGAAGAAGAAGAAGAAGAAGAAGAAGAAGAAGAAGAAGAAGAAGAAGAAGAAGAAGAAGAAGAAGAAGAAGAAGAAGAGAAGAAGAAGAGAGAAGAAGAAGAAGAAGAAGAAGAAGAAGAAGAAGAAGAAGAAGAAGAAGAAGAAGAAGAGAAGAAGAAGAAGAAAAGAAGAAGAAGAAGAAGAAGTAGAGAGAAGAAGAGAGTAGTAGCAGTAGCAGCAGTAGAGCAGTAGTAGTAGCAGCAGCAGCAGCAGCAGCAGCAGCAGCAGCAGCAGCAGCAGCAGCAGCAGCAGCAGCAGCAGCAGCAGCAGCAGCAGCAGCAGCAGCAGCAGCAGCAGCAGCAGCAGCAGCAGCAGCAGCAGCAGCAGCAGCAGCAGCAGCAGCAGCAGCAGCAGCAGCAGCAGCAGCAGCAGCAGCAGCAGCAGCAGCAGCAGCAGCAGCAGCAGCAGCAGCAGCAGCAGCAGCAGCAGCAGCAGCAGCAGCAGCAGCAGCAGCAGCAGCAGCAGCAGCAGCAGCAGCAGCAGCAGCAGCAGCAGCAGCAGCAGCAGCAGCAGCAGCAGCAGCAGCAGCAGCAGCAGCAAGCAGCAGCAGCAGCAGCAGCAGCAGCAGCAGCAGCAGCAGCAGCAGCAGCAGCAGCAGCAGCAGCAGCAGCAGCAGCAGCAGCAGCAGCAGCAGCAGCAGCAGCAGCAGCAGCAGCAGCAGCAGCAGCAGCAGCAGCAGCAGCAGCAGCAGCAGCAGCAGCAGCAGCAGCAGCAGCAGCAGCAGCAGCAGCAGCAGCAGCAGCAGCAGCAGCAGCAGCAGCAGCAGCAGCAGCAGCAGCAGCAGCAGCAGCAGCAGCAGCAGCAGCAGCAGCAGCAGCAGCAGCAGCAGCAGCAGCAGAGCAGCAGCAGCAGCAGCAGCAGCAGCAGCAGCAGCAGCAGCAGCAGCAGCAGCAGCAGCAGCAGCAGCAGCAGCAGCAGTAGCTAGCAGAGCAGCAGCAGCAGCAGCAGCAGTAGCAGCAGAAGCAGAGAGTAGTAGTAGTAGTAGAGTAGTAGTGGAGTCAGTCATATTCTAGGAAAGGAGCACTGCAATGAAGCTGGCAGCCCGCATAGGGTGAGGACAACAACACAGAGGGAGGAAAATGAAATTAAAATAAAATAAAGAAGGACAAATACAAGGCAAAAGAAAAGAAAGAAAACACAGAGGAGAAAGGAGAAAGAGGAGAAGGGGGAAGAGATAGAGGAGGAAAGAATCAGGTTAAGTCATGGGTGTTCTGAAGTTTGGAGCATTTAACAATGTAATGGGAGAGGAAAGCATCTACAGAGACAAAGCCAGGGCTAAGATTCATACAGGGAAAGTTGTGTATAAGGGAGGATTCAACCAGACGGCGATTATGAAAGTTGGACGTAGGGCAGACAGTTTTATCAGAAGACCAATCAATAGGATGACTGTGATCTCTGACATGACAGAAAAGAGCATTATTAGTGTCGGCAAGCCTAACACTATTTTTGTGCTCCCTAAGTCTGCCAGAAAGAGATCGGCCAATTTCTCCAAAGTAAGTTTGATGTCTAAGGATCGGAGAGAGTTGTTGAGATTAGAGAGACCAGAGATGTAGGGAAGGCAGAGGACAGGAGAGTTCCCAGGAGTAGAGGGTTTAGGAGAGAAGAAAGTCCGTTGGGCACGAGAGAAAGAGTCAATGAAATGGGAAGGGTAGCCAAGGCGGGAAAATGAATTATGAAGAGTGGAAATTTCTGCTTCAAGGAACTGAGGATCACAAATGCGGAGAGCACAGAGAAAGAGGGAGATAAGAACACTTTTCTTGACAGAGGAGGCATGATAAGAAAAGTAGTGAATGTACATGCCACTGTGCATAGGCTTGCAGTACACGGAAAAGGCAAAACCTGTAACTGAGCGGTGGACATGAACATCAAGGAAAGGAAGCAAAGAATTAGATTCCCAATCAGCTTTAAACTTAATGGAAGGGGCAAGATTATTAAGAGCATCAAGAAATGGTTGGAAGAGACTTGAGTCATGAGGCCAAAGAGCAAAGATGTTATCTACATAGCAGAGCCAGAGTGAAGGACGTACATCAAACTTACCTTTTGCCAGACTAACACTCTTCGCACTAAACTAGTTCATACCTCCCCTCCCTCTACAGATTCTCCTGGTGTCTACTCTATTTCTTGCTCCTCCTGTCCTCTTCAGTACTTTGGAGAAACTGGCCGATCTCTTTCTGACAGACTTAGGAGCACAAAAATAGTGTTAGGCTTGCCGACACTAATAATGCTCTTTTCTGTCATGTCAGAGATCACAGTCATCCTATTGATTGGTCTTCTGCTAAAACTGTCTACCCTACGTCCAACTTTCATAGTCGCCGTCTGGTTGAATCCTCCCTTATACACAACTTTCCCTGTATGAATCATAGCCCTGGCTTTGTCTCTGTAGATGCTTTCCTCTCCCATTACATTGTTAAATGCTCCAAACTTCATAACACCCGTGACTTAACCTGATTCCTTCCCCTTCTATCTCTTCCCCCTTCTCCTCTTTCTCCTTTCTCCTCTATGTTTTCTTTCTTTTCTTTTGCCTTGTAGTTGTCCTTCTTTATTTTATTTTAATTTCATTTTTCCCCCTCTGTGTTGTTGTCTTCACCCTATGCGGCCCGCCAGCTTCATTGCAGTGCTCCTTTCCTAGAATATGACTGACTCCACTACTACTACTACTACTACCACCACCACTACTACTACTACGACTACTACTACTACTACAGGTATCCCCCAACTTTCGCGTTTCTACTTTCGCG
Organism: Cherax destructor; assembly: GCA_009830355.1. NCBI lineage: Eukaryota > Metazoa > Arthropoda > Malacostraca > Decapoda > Parastacidae > Cherax > Cherax destructor. Next base: position 28,204 of record WNWK01010012.1, read on the forward strand.
GGCTTAACACATTCGCTAATTCCCGGCCGCCAAATTCCCAGCCGCCAAATTCCCACCCACCAAATCAAATTTAAGTTTCCTGCCACCCGAGCATCCCTACTACCTTCCCTCCGACCCGGAAGCCAGCCCACCCACCACTCACTCACTGAGTGTTTTGTTTGTTCATTATTTGTTATTAAACTACAGTGTAACATGTATGTAGTACTATATAGTACAATATTTTACTATGTTTTCATGAGAGAGGAAGAGGCGAGCCGTAGGATTCAGTTTCTGGTGAGTCGTCGTGGGTGGTGGATGTTAGCCGTGGCGCTAATAAAATGCTGTGTAATTATGCTAATATATTAGTAATAAAGGTTGTCTATCTATTACATTTATTCCAAATTGATACCAGAAACATGATAAATACCCTAGAACTGTAATAAAGACGCTGAAATGAATAATATATGCCATCTAACATCGTTATGAAGTTGGAGGAGCTATTGGAGGGAGGGAGAGGCCAGTGTCTGGCGAGTCGTCATGGGTGATGGATGTTAGCCTTAGTGCTAATAAAATGTTGTGTAATTACACTAATATTAGTAATAAAGGTTATCTATCTATTACATTTATTCCAAATTGATATCAGAAACACGATAAATATCGTAGAACTGTAATAAAGACGCTGAAATGAATGATATATGCCATATTATGTGAGTGGGTGAGAGAAGCAGGAAGACCCACTCAAGAGATGTTTACATCCGGGTAAACATGCCTAAATCACTCTTGTCATAAGAACAAATGCAAAAAATAGCATTTATTATTTTTAGAATAATAATAATTTATAATAATTGATCTGGAGCACTTTAAATGTCATCAGTATTTGGTAGCTGACATTTAGAGCACTCCACAGCAATTATTATTATTATTATTATTATTATTATCCCTACAATATATTGTAGGGAAATAAAAATAATAATAATAATAATAATTATTATTATTATTATTTCCCTACAATATATTGTAGGGAAATAATAATAATAATAATAATAATAATTAATAATAATTGCTGTGGAGTGCTCTAAATGTCAGCTACCAAATACTGATAACCTTTAAAGTGCCCCAGATCAATTATTATAAATTATTATTATTCTAAAAATAATAAATGCTATTTTTGCATTTGTTCTTATGACAAGAGTGATTTAGGCATGTTTACCCTGATGTAAACATCTCTTGAGTGGGTCTTCCTGCTTCTCTCACCCACTCATATAATATGGCATATATCATTCATTTCAGCGTCTTTATTACAGTTCTAGGGTATTTATCGTGTTTCTGATATCAATTTGGAATAAATGTAATAGATAGATAATCTTTATTACTAATATTAGTGTAATTACACAACATTTTATTAGCGCTAAGGCTAGCACCCACCACCCCTGACGACTCACCAGACACTGACTTACTGCTCGCCTCTCCCTCCCTCCAATAGCTCCTCCCACTTCATAACAATGTTAGATGGTGAATTTAATGTATTTTTCTGTAAGCTTAACTCGTTGTATTTGTATTTTACTTTTTTATTGTTTTCTGTAATATATGAGTTATGCAAATTAAAATAAGTTATGAAGTTGGAGTTTCATTTTTATTTTATTTTTTTTCTAATATACGTATATAACTCAGCATTCAGCATCATTATAAAGTGGGCGGAGCTACAGCAGTGGGAGAAGCAGCAGTGTCTCAGTAACTTGTGATTTCCCATGATGCTTCACAACACTATAAAATATTGTATAATTATACTTTTACAGGCCTCCCTCCACAGCCAGCCCATGTCACTATAACATGTATGTATATAGTACAATATTTTACAATGTATTCATGTGTTTTATGATTGTTCATGGTTCAATAGGTTAAGGAAGCAGTATTGTTAGGCTAAGTAAATGCTATTATATTATATTTCCCTGCAATATATTGGGGCACCAAACATTCGCGATTTTTCAACATTCGCAAGGCTCTTGATCCCCTAACCCTCACGAATGTTGAGGGAGACCTGTACTACTACTACTACCACCACTACCTCCATTATTACCTCTCCACCACTTTCTTGTGCCCTACCCTGTCTGCCTGCCTATAAATACCCCTTCTTCCTGTACTGTGTGTAGTGTAACTTTGTAAATGGTCCAAGTCGGACCAAAACGTCGTCGTAAGCTCCTCTCTTTCTTATATGTGCGGGTTGTGTGTGTAGGATTTACATTATTTCTTATGGGAAATATTACTTCAGTTTTCGTACAATTCAGTTTTCGTCAGACTTTCTGCAATGAATTAATCACGAAAGCCGAGGTTCCACTTTACACAGTACACTATGTATAAACATTTAAAAATATACCAGAAATGTTATAAATGGTGCAAAGATGACATTAAAACAATATCAAAGATAGTTGACACAAACCCACCACCATTATAGTATGCTCCTCACTTAGCGATGAATTCGTTTACCAACGTGGTCTTAGGAACGGATATCCATCGTTAAGTGAGAGGGGCTGTATTTAATTCTGTTGATAAAATAATTGGTACAATTCCTAATAGCCACATTATTTCTTGGTGAAAATGATGTCCTTTTTCTTCCTCGAAATGGCCAGAGCACTAAAATGACTCTTCAGAATGTTAATTCCTTGTTATATACCCCAAGGAAACAGCAGGTAACTTTTGATTTCTGGTATTATATTTACTAGAAATAGAAGCCTGTTCCAACCAGGAAATCAATTTGTAAATGCAAACAGTGGATTTAGACAGAAACAAAAACTATAAGAACACATACGTGAACAAAAAAAAATCCTTTCTGAAAACAAACAAATGAATAACAGTACAGCATTTACAAGATTTACAGCTCTGATTATTATATTATACTGTACACATTATACTGCACTGCACTGGGAAAAAATTACTTGCAATATCAACTCTATCAACACAGATACTACTTCCATACTAATGACAATAATAATGAGGTATTTTGTCATTTTAGTCACAATCTATTGCAAACGATGCATAGAAAGATGAGAGAATCTGCTAGGATCACCCATATTTACAATTTTAATACCATGAATATCTGACACCTGCTAAACATTTGTCATCTAAAATTTGACAAACTATGAAAATATATACTATAAAGATATATCAAGTGACCAACATAGTGCAAGATAGAGGCCTTTTGCAATTGCCATGCGAGGTCTGTCGACCTTTCGTTGACCAATAGGCCTGCTGCAATGGTCTTCTTTCTTGCCTTCTCTAGCTTTGGGATCTGCCTTGTTTGCATGCAAGAGGACTTCCTCCCACTTATAAATCACTCATCTTATGAGGATTTCCCACCAGAACAATATTTGTGTTATTATTTACATTTTTTAATGGGTCACTCCGATATATTAATGTATAGATAGTGTATGATTCACAGTACGTATCTATTTGTAAATACATAATATTCTTATAAGTTTGTCTTAGTTAATATAATTACTATAACATGATCAACTATTAATTTTTCCTGAAAAAAAAATTTAAATAAAATAAAAATACATCATAAACAGACTTTCATCATACTAATACTGTTAAGATTAAACTCAAAATTTAACAGACTAATAGGGAAATGTGGGTGGCCAGTAATAGCAATAATGCTAGATAGAGAGGAGAGTGTTTTGTCATGACTGTAACCAAAACAGACAACTCTATAAATAACAGGCTTTGTCTCAGACCTTGTCTTTTGATTCTGAATCAACTGACCCAGTGGACTTTTTCCCATATTTCTAAAGTCCATTAAATATAGGTACATTAAACTAAGGGAAAATTTGCTGTACTTGAATATAGTCTTTTCATGAGCATACTCAGAAATTTTTTACTACTAGTTACTAAAGGCATTTTTTGAAAAAGTTCTCAAACAGCAAATTTCACAAGTTCTTATTTCTGATATAAAGAAAAAAACGGTATCTTAAAGCTAGCCACTATAATATAAGAAAGACTTACTTGAAAAGTGAATGGTAATAACTTATACCTAGCCACCATAACGCAGAGTATGTAGACATACTTGAGAAGTGAATGGCAGGTGGTGCGGTGCTGGAGGGAAGCGTTGCTGGAAGTTGGGGTTAGTAATATCGAAAGGAATATGTTCTTCTAGAGGAGGGTTGCGCCAAGCATCACTTCCACTGCCACCACCTGTTACCCCACGGTTGCCAAGTTCCATTAAAGTGTCATCCAGACCCATGTTATTGTTGCGAAGTGCTGCTTCAATGTCTTCCTTCTGTATGGAAGGAGATTAAAGCTCAGGGAAACAAGAGATAAAAGGAAACACAGGTGAAACATTTTAAACCTCTAAGCAAACTGCACATATTCTGAAAATGAAGAAACATTTTAAGCCCATGGCCGAGCAAGGACAAGCAGTTTCAGATGATGACCTTAGAAGAAGAAAAAATTCTCATTAAAGAAATTATAGATTAGTCAAATGTATTTTTCTTTATGCCCTTAATGCAGCAGCCATAATTATTTCTGGCAAGAGTGATTGTCATTAATCTTTGTGGCAAAGAAGATTAACTGTACAGTATTTCTGTTTTTTTATATTAGGAAATGATTGACTGTGTTAATCTTAATGGTACAAGAGTGATTAAGCATACATATTAATTTTTATATCGGAACAGATATCCTGGGTTTATTACCAATGTCTTCTAAATATGAGCAATTGCCCTTTACGATTATCTTCAATCACCATAAAGGGCAATTGACATAAAAAAATCTACATACCCATCATTTAAGATTCAAAGTAGAAAACAAGGCCCATAACTGCAGATGTAAAGTTATGCCACAGGGTAAATTGAAATATTGAAATAAGAGATAACATGGTGTTACAGCATTAACCAAGTTTGTCATGCACGAAGTTGTTCATTATCAGCTGACGACTTAATAAGGCTGCATTATGATGAAGAATGTAGTTGTATTGATTGTCCCAAAATAGCAACCAGTAATAACATTATAAATGGAAATACAAGTACCTAAGATATAAGCAAGTGTTCTAAATTGTAAGTAGAATAAAGAATCAAAGTCACCGTACCTAGTAAAAGAGAGAGTATGTGAGAGTGTGAGTGTGTGTGAGAGAGTGTGAGTGTGTGTGAGAGAGTGAGAGTGTGTGTGTGTGAGAGAGAGAGAGAGAGAGAGAGAGAGAGAGAGAGAGAGAGAGAGAAAAGAGAGAAAAAGAGAAAAAAAAGAGAGAAAAAAAGAGAAAAAGAGAGAAAAAGAGAGAGAGATAGAAAGAGAGAGAGAAAGAAAGAAAGAAAGAGAAAGAAAGAGAGAGAAAGAGAGAGAAAAAGAGAGAAAGAGAGAGAGAGAGAGAGAGAAGAGAAAGAGAAAGAGAGAGAGAGAGAAAGAGAAAGATAGAGAAAAATAGAGAGAAAGAGAGAAAGATAGAGAAAGATAGATAGAGAGATAGAGATAGACAAAAAGATGAGAGATAGAGAGTGTGAGAAAGTGAGGTGTGTGCTTGTGCATGCAGGGATCATAATGTAGTAGTATTTAAAGCAACCTACTACAGAGGCTCTGAAGTAATTTTGAGTGATATGTCTCTTCACCACTTTATTTAACTGGGTGTTTGTCAACTTGCTAAAACTTTGCATAATGTGTTGGAAATACAGTGGTACCTCGAGTTACGATGGTCCCCAAAATCGCCTTTTATGTAAGTTTATTTTTTTAAATGCTTTTGTAAGTATATTTTTGGGGGTGTAAAAGGACTAGTCTATTTTACATTATTCCTTATGGGGATAAATTTGTTTGGTAATGGCACTTGAACAGCATTCTCGAAAGAAAAAATATCGTAACTCGAGGTACCACTGTATATTTATTCAACAAACTAGCATTCAAACTCAGGGCCACTAAAATACCAGCCCAGCATCAACCTTCTAAAAACTGTTCCCTGCATCAAGGAATAACTGTTTATTTAACACAAACCCTTGGATGTGATTACATACTTTAAGCTCACTTATAGAAGAAAGAGGTGTTCCTATAATCATGTGCAGTAGCAGTTGCTCCTTTTCATTACTTATATTTTCAATCATGTTTTCAAATTCAGACTTGCCTTTTGTTAGTATTAAATTAAAAATGCAGATATTTCATATATTGGGGATTATCCAATACTGTGTATATAAAGTACAGTGGACCCTCGGCTAATGATCATTCCAGATAACGATTTGTTCGGTTAACAGTTGCTTTTTACGGTCAATATTTTTTTCAGGTAGCGATATTTACTCGGTTAGCGATACGTACAAGACCTGTCTGCCCACTCTGCGCTTGTGCGCCTCCTCCCAGGACGCCAGTCCAGTATTTGTTTACACTTGAGTGAACAATACCCAGCGTGCTCTTTCAAACATTCACAATACATTTGGTGTCTTTTTTGGTGATTTAGTGATTGTCACTGTGAAATAAGTCACCATGGGTCCAAAGAAGCTTCCTAGTGGCACCCCTGTGGTAAAGAGAGTGAGGAACACCATCAAACTGAAGAAAGAGATTGTTGAAAAATATGAGAGTGGCGTACGTGTGGGTGAGCTTGCCAGGATGTATGGAAAAAAACAATCTACTATCACCACTATCCTGGCAAAGAGAAAAGAAATCAAGGAAGCTAATGTTGCAAAAGGGGTTGATATGTTTACGAAACAAAGATCGAAAACAGTGGATGAGGTTGAGAAGTTATTGCTGGTGTGGATCAATCAGAAACAGATAGCGGGTGATAGTATTTCCACGGCGATAATTTGTGAAAAGGCAAGGCAGTTGCACGCAGATCTTGTCAAGACAATGCCTGGAACCAGTGCTGATGCAAGTGATTTTAAAGCCAGCAGAGGCTGGTTTGAGAGGTTTAAGAAACGTAGTGGCATACACAGTGTTGCGAGGCATGGTGAGGCAGCCAGCTCAGACAAACGTGCAGCTGAAAAATTTGTGAGTGAATTTAAGGGGTTCGTAGAGGCTGAAGAATTCTTCCCCCAACAAGTGTTTAATTGTGATGAAACAGGCCTCTTTTGGAAGAAAATGCCAAAGAGGACCTTCATTACTCAGGAGGAAAAGGCACTGCCAGGACACAAGCCTATGAAAGACAGGCTAACTCTTTTGATGTGTGCCAATGCCAGTGGTGATTTTAAAGTGAAGCCTTTACTGGTGTATCACTAAGAAAATCCCAGAGCCTTCAAGAAACACAATTTTAACAGGAATAATTTGTGTGTGCATTGGAAGGCTAACACTAATGCATGGGTCACTAAGGACTTTTTCGTGGAATGGTTGACTGCAGTGTTTGGCCCTAGTGTGAAGAAATACCTCCTGGAAAAGAAATTGCCACTCAAGTGCCTCCTGGTACTGAACAATGCTCCTGCTCATCCTCACAACTTGGATGACTTTTTGTCTGATAATTTTAAGTTTCATCACAGTGAAGTTCTTGCCTCCTAACACCACTCCTCTCATCCAGCCCATGGACCAGCAGGTCATTTCAAACTTCAAAAAACTCTACACCAAAGCATTGTTTCAAAGGTGCTTTGATGTAACCTCAGCCTCTGCATTGACCCTAAGAGAGTTCTGGAAAGATCACTTCAATATCATGCATTGGATAGGCCTTATAGGTAATGCTTGGGAGGGAGTGACTTCCAGGACTTTGAACTCTACTTGGAGACCACTGTGGCCAGATTGTGTTGAAAAAGAGGGATTTTGAAGGATTTGAGGCTGACCCCTGACCCTGACGACCCTGTGCCTGTTCTGGAAGATATTGTGGCATTGGGGAACAGCCTGGGGTTGGAGGTGAGTGGTGAGGATGTGGAAGAGTTAGTGGAGGACCACAGGGTAGAGCTAACAACTGAAGAGCTGCAAGAGCTGCAAGAGCTGGAAGTGGAACAGCATGAGACCAGAGCTGAGGTTATTACTTCACAGGAGGAGAAAGAGGGTGTGAATGAGGCGCCTTCTTCAGTGCTTAGGGACGTGTGTTCAAAGTGGATTGAATTGCAGACATTTGTTGAACAAAACCACCCTGAGCAAGCTGAAATGAGCCATCTGTGCAAACAGTTCAGTGACAGAGCCATGTTGCACTTCAGGAAAATGTTAAACAGGCGCCAGAAACAGAGGACTTAGGACAGTTATTTTTCTAAGAAGAGTTCTAGTGACTCTCAAGCTGGCCCTAGTGGCATTAAAAGAAAAAGAAGGGAAGTAACCCCAGAGAGGGACTTGTTACCTGAAGTCCTTTTGGAGGGATTCCCTTCCAAAACTAACTCCTCCCTATTTCCTCCTCCCTATCTTCCAGATGCCAGCAAGTCTCTTCAAAAAAGGTAAGTAAATGTTATTTTAAATGTTTATTTCAATATTTATTTATAAATTTAATATTGTATGTAGTATTTATGTGTGTTTTCTGTATATAAAACTATAGTTATTCTTTAAAAAATTAATTTTTGTGAATATTTTTGGATGTCTGGAACGGATTAATTGTATTTACATTATTTCTTAGGGGAAACAAGGTTTCGAATAACGATTTTATCAGGTAAAGGTCTAGCAAATGGAATGGATTAAGATCGTTAGCCGAGGGTCCACTGTACAGTATTCATATATATTTTTGATACTTGTTGGTATGGCTGTGTAATTTCTTGATCAAATCAAGTTTTAAGGTTGAGGTAAAGGTACTGTCACATGTTAAGAAGCTGAAGATTACTTGCAATTGATAACATTCCAATTTTTAACCTTGGAAGCACTGTCATTTAGCAAGTATTCTCCATAAACATACAAACATTCTCCTGTTATAAATATAGTACTTTGTCTATCACATATTGCAGGCATCATAACTTATAATTAGTATAGAAATTGAGCCAGTTTTCTCCAGCGAGTACATGAATAAAATCTGGCTGGCTAACTTTTGAAGTCAATAAAACTATATGTTGCTAGACTTACTGATATGTATCATTTTTAATCTCCACTGGTTAGTAATAGTTGTTAAAGATGACTGAATAAATCACTCAGTCTTAAGGCATAAGGCAATCTTTAAGCGAGTATCTTTCCCTTACTCAATTTTGGCCTAAGAGAATGTCATCACGCAAGCAGTGTTCATGTTTGTGTAGGGGCTTTTTCAAGTTTCTGCCATTTCAAACTACTCAACACTTACCTTACAATTTTGGATAGATTGATTTTAAAATTCATGGTATGAAAAATATGCTTATGCATTGGTGACCTCCAAAGTGGAAGTCTCACACAACAGCCACAACTGGCCAAGGAAACTGTCTATGTATTGTGCAGCTCTTTTTAGTAATACTGCAACATAAAACATTGCACTTTATTTGGTACACACACACACACACGAGCTATGACTCGACCCTTTCAACCACAATTAGGCGAAACCACAAAATGAATTCATTCATTCATTCTCTCCCCCTCTCTCTTTCTTTTTCATTCATTGATTCTCTCTCACTCTTTCTCTCTCTCATTCATTCATTCTCACTCTCATTCTCTCTCATGCTCTCCCTCATTCATTCATACTCTCTCTTTGATTCATTAATTCATTCATTTGTTCATTCACTCTCTCTCTCTCAGTAAATGGTGAAATCTAACTTGTAACAAAACACACGAACCACATATTCATAAAGATATCAGTTATCTGTTAATAGTCTCAGACCGAGGTTCCCAGGTTGCCAAGGAAACATCACAGGAATAAGAACTATTAATAAACACAGGAAAACAAATATGTGTAAACTTAATGCAAGTATAGTACAAGTGATAGATTTACCTGCCATTTTAAGTATTCAAGGGAGAGAAAGAGACCAGTAACCCCAGAGTGGAAAAAATTAAACAGGCTTTGGCTAAACACATGACAATTTAAATGGCAGATCCTCAATGAATGGTTGTTGTCTACAATCCTGCTACCTGAGCATGTGAAACTAATACAAGCGATAAACTTATGAGAAGCCGTTTAGTGTTATCATAGCTGCTCTGTCAGTTTTAGCACCATGTAGCTACACAATATTAATGTCTCAATTTTTATAATGGTAAGTTTAGGTGTATGTACAGTACATGCATACCAATATATCAATGGGTAGTACTCTTGATATTATGCTCACAGCTATATTTATTTTTAATATTAGGGTAAACGTTCGATCACATATAAATAAAAAATTACATAAATATTATATTTTCCTTCGAAGAGCTCCACACCCTATCTTAAGGTTCTGTGTGTGTGTACTCACCTAGTTGTGGTTGTAGGGGTCGAGTCATAGCTCCTGGCCCCGCCTCTTCACTGGGCACTACTGGGTCACTCTCCCTGCGCCATGAGCTTTATCATACCTCTTCTTAAAGCTATGTATGGAGCCTGCCTCCACTACATCACTTCCTAAACTATTCCACTTCCCGACCACTCTGTGACTGAAGAAATACTTCCTAACATCTCTGTGATTCATCTGAGTCTTCAACTTCCAACTGTGTCCCCTTGTTGCTGTGTCCCATCTCTGTCCACTTTGTCAATGAATGAATGAATAAATGAATATATGTGTTAGTTACCATTTTGTCCTAGGCACATGTCGATTTGACACTAGGCCTGTTGTATGTATGTGTAAGGAAACACTTCGAAATGTTTCCGCCCCGTCGGGAATAGAACCCGGGCCCTCCGTGCGTGAAGCGAGAGGTAGGTAGGTAGGTAGGTAGGTAGGTAGGTAGGTGTGTGTGTGTGTGTGTGTGTGTGTGTGTGTGTGTGTGTGTGTGTGTGTGTGTGTGTGTGTGTGTGTGTGTGTGTGTGTGTGTGTGTGTGTGTGTGTGTGTGTGTGTGTGTGTGTGTGTGTGTGTGTGTGTGTGTGTGTGTGTGTGTGTGTGTGTGTGTGTGTGTGTGTGTGTGTGTGTGTGTGTGTGTGTGTGTGTGTGTGTGTGTGTGTGTGTGTGTGTGTGTGTGTGTGTGTGTGTGTGTGTGTGTGTGTGTGTGTGTGTGTGTGTGTGTGTGTGTGTGTGTGTGTGTGTGTGTGTGTGTGTGTGTGTGTGTGTGTGTGTGTGTGTGTGTGTGTGTGTGTGTGTGTGTGTGTGTGTGTGTGTGTGTGTGTGTGTGTGTGTGTGTGTGTGTGTGTGTGTGTGTGTGTGTGTGTGTGTGTGTGTGTGTGTGTGTGTGTGTGTGTGTGTGTGTGTGTGTGTGTGTGTGTGTGTGTGTGTGTGTGTGTGTGTGTGTGTGTGTGTGTGTGTGTGTGTGTGTGTGTGTGTGTGTGTGTGTGTGTGTGTGTGTGTGTGTGTGTGTGTGTGTGTGTGTGTGTGTGTGTGTGTGTGTGTGTGTGTGTTTTTAACAAGTCGGCCATCTCCCACCTAGGCAGGGTGACCCAAAAAGAAAGAAAATAATTTCAGCATCATTAAACACTTTCACCTCACTCACACATAATCACTGTTCTTTGCAGAGGAGCTCAGATACTACAATTTAGAATAGTCCCTCCAAACTGTCACTATCCCAGACCCCTCCTTAAAAGTGCAGGCATTGTACTTCTCATTTCCAGGACTCAAGTCCGGTTAAATCAATAACCGGTTTCCCTGAATCCCTTCACTAAATATTACCCTGCTCACACTCCAACAGCACGTCAAGTCCCAAAAACCATTCGTCTCCATTCACTCCTATCTAACACGCCCCTCGCCCACAAAACCTCCTTTACCCCCTCCCTCCAACCTTTTCGAGGACGACCCCCTACCAATCTTTCCTTCCCCTACAGATTTATACGCTCTCGAAGTCATTCTATTTTGATCCATTCTCTCTAAATGACCAAACCACCTCAAAAACCCCTCTTCAGCCCTCTGACTAATACTTTTAGTAACTCCACACCTCCTCCTAATTTCCACACTCCGAATTCTCTGCATAATACTTACACCACACATTGCCCTTAGACAGGACATCTCCACTGCCTCCAGCCTCCTCCTCACTGCAGCATTTACAACCCAAGCTTCACACCCATATAAGAGTGTTGGTACCACTATACTTTCATACATTCCCTTTCTTTGCCTCCATAGATACCTCAATGCACCACTCTCCTTTTTTCCTTCATCAATTCTATGGTTAACCTCATCCTTCATAAAGCCATCCGCTGACAAGTCAACTCCCAAATATCTGAAAACATTCACTTCTTCCATACTCCCTCTCTCCAATGTGATATCCAATTTTTCTTTTATTTAAATCGTTTGATACCCTCATCACCTTACTCTTATCTATGTTCACTTTCAACTTTCTACCTTTACACACCCTCCCAAACTCGTCCACTAACCTTTGCAACTTCTCTTTAGAATCTCCCATAAGCACAGTATCATCAGCAAAAAAGTAACTGTGCTCCTATCTAACACGCTCACGAATGCTTGCTGGAAGTCCAAGCCCCTCACACACAAAACCTCCTTTACCCCCTACCTCCAACCTTTCCTAGGCCGACCCCTACCCCGCCTTCCCTCCACTACAGATTAATACACTCTCGAAGTCATTCTATTTCGTTCCATCCTCTCTACATGTCCAAACCATCTCAATAACCTCTCCTCAGCCCTCTGGATAATAGTTTTGGTAATCCCGCACCTCCAAAATAATCTCCAAACTCGGGATTCTCTGCATTATATTCACACCACACATCGCCCTCAGACAGGACATCTCCACTGCCTCCAGCCTTCTTGTTGCAACATTCACAACCCATGCCTCACACCCATACAAAAGCGTTGGTATAACTATACGTACTCTCATACATTTCACTCATCGATAATGGTAATAATAAATAATAATCTGTAGTGGAAGGAAGGCGGGGTAGGGGTCGGCCTAGGAATGGTTGGAGGGAGGGGGTAAAGGAGGTTTTGTGTGTGAGGGGCTTGGACTTCCAGCAAGCATGCATGAGCGTGGTGCATAGGAGTGAATGGACACAAATGGCTTTTAGGACTTGACATGCTGTTTGAATGTGAGCAAAGTAACATTTATGAAGGGATTCAGGCAAACCGGCTGGCCGGACTTGAGTCCTGAAGATGAGACATACAGTGTCAACACTCTGAAGGAGGGGTGTTAATGTTGCAGTTTTATAACTGTAGTGTAAGCATGCCTCTGGCAAGACAGTGATGGAGTGAATGATGATGAAAGTTTTTCTTTTTCGGGCCTCCCTGCCGTGGTGGGAGACGGCCGATGTGTTAATAAAAAAAAAAATAATCACTCTGGAGAGCTTTAAATGTCATACGTATTTCATATAGGTTTGGTAGCTGACATTTAAATCACTCCAGAGAGATTATTATTATTATTATTATTATTATTATTATTATTATTAGTTATTATTATCGTTATTATTATTATCATCATCCTTATCGACATACCTTGCTCACTGAGTTTAATAATTACTTACCCTTTCACTGTTGAGACCATTGCTCACAAACTTGCTCTCAGTGTCGAAGAATTTAAAAAAAACAATTCTTATGAAATGATAAGAGAATATTTTCCTGACATCAAAAGTACGAAATTTGAAGAAGAACTTACGGAATTACGCTCTCGTGAAGTTAGCGGTCTCGGTGATATATACGCATCGTCGATTTCGCCCAATTAGAGACCTATTTTCGGCCAATTCCATTGTTCCAGTCAACCAAACTTATAGCTATTTCGCTAGAACTCCGTTTGTTCTATCGATTGAGTACAAGAAACCGCCCATTTACTGATTTCAACTACCCAATAAAGTGGTCAGAAACTGGCAATTTGGCCAATTTCACTCAAATTTTGAAAGATGCCAATTTCAAATTAGGGTCCAGAATGAACAATGCAGAGATTGCTGGCACTAAAATAACATTTTTTTCGGTTCATTAGTCATGTCTCCAAGCCCCTCTTATATTACTCTTGCTTTCCATTTTGAATTTTTATTCACACAAAAAATAGAAGATTTATTGTTATGCAGACTACTGCATTATTGTAATAATTGTATAAATAATGTCAACCCATTCATGACTGTGTATCAGACTGGCCAGTTGGACACATATTGGACACCGAAGTCATTTGTTTACTCTTGAACATCAGCAAAAATCGAACATTTCCGCAACTTTGAGCTCAATTTCAAGGTACTTTTCATCATGAAACCAATTAAAATCATCTCTATTTCTGTAATATATCTTCCATTCTATCAAATTAAACCAAGAAAACGAGAATACAAGCATAAATACCATACAAAAATACACCTCAAAGTCGGCATTTTAATCCAAAAACGGTCAGTTTTTTTTCTCATTATGCACTGCGTGCTGCAGGATTTTTTTTATACTGCGCACACTGACCACGCAGACCCATTCTCTCACATGTAGCTCTACCAGCTTTCTCCAGCTAGATTTGAAGCCGCTAAAATTTTGGTGTATTAATACGTCACCGACACTGGCTTGTAAGCCGTACCTATACTAAAGAAAAGTCCTGGAAGGAGTGCTGATGTAGATGAATTCAAGGCCAGCAAAGCCTGGTTCGAAAATTTCAAGAAGCGAAGTGGCATACACAATGTTGTAAGGTATGGAGAGGCTGCAAGTTCTGACAAATGTGCAGCTGAAAAATTTGTGCACGAATTCAAGGGGTACACATAAGAGACTGAACAATTCAACCCCCAACAAGTGCTCAATTGTGACGAAACATTCCTCTTTTGGAAGGAGGAGGAAAATGCACTGCCAGGACACAAGCCAATGAAAGACAGGCTAACTCTCATGTTGTGTGGTAATGCTAGTGGGGATTTCAAAGTGAAGCCTTTACTGGTGTATCACTCTGAAAATCCCAGTGTTTTCAAGAAAAACAGTGTCGCCAAGGCTAATATGTGTGTGATGTGGAAGGCTAACAGTAAGGCATGGGTCACGAGGGAAATTTTCCTTGATTGGTTCAATGAAGTCAATTAAGTGTTTGGCCCCAGTGTGAAGAAATACCTCCTGGAAAATAAATTGGATCTCAAGTGCCTCCTGGTATTGGACAATGCTCCTTCTCATCCTCGAGACTTGGAAGAGCAAATGGTGAAGGATTTTAAGTTCATCAGAGTGAAGTTCTTGCCTCCTAATACCACTCCTCTCCTCCAGCCCATGGACCAGCAGATCATTTCAAACTTCAAAAAACTCTACACCAAAGCAATGTTTCAAAGGTGCTTTGACCTAACCTCAGACTCTGAATTGACCTTAAGAGAGTTCTGGAAAGATCACTTCAATATCCTCCATTGCATACGCCTTATAGGTAAGGCTTGGCAGGAAGTGACTTCCAGGACGATGAACTCTGCTTGGAGAAAATTGTGGCCAGATTGTGTCCTCGACAAAGATTTTGAAGGGTTTGAGGCTGACCCTGACATCCCTATGCCAGTTGTGGAAACTATTGTGGCATTGGGGACGTTCATGGGGTTAGAGGTTAGTGGTGAGAATGTGGAAGAGTTGGTGGAGGACCACAATGAAGAACTAACCACTGAAGAGCTGCTGGACCTTAATCTGCAACAACAACAGACCAGAGCTCAGGAAATTGCCTCAGAGGAAGAGGAAGGGAGAGGGAAGAAGTTGCTTTCTTCAGAGATTAAGGAGATGTGTGAAATGTGGACTAGGATGGAAAGATTTGTGGAGGAGCATCACCCTGACAAAGCTGCTGCAGGCCGTGTATGCGACATGTTCAATGACAAAGTCTAGTCTCATTTTAGGGACATTTTAAAGAAATGCCAGAAATAGACCTTTCTGGACAATTATTTTTTGAGACAGGGGTTCAGTGACTCTCAACCTGGTCCTAGTGGTATTAAAAAACAAAGAAGGGAAGTAAAACCCCGGAAAAGGACTTGGTACCTGAAGTCTTAATGGAAGGGGATTCCCCTTCCAAACACTAGCAACTCCTCCTCCCTCTCCCCTCCTTCCGTCTTCCACACATCAACAACTCTTCAATAAAGGTAAGTGTCAAGTTATTACTGTTTTATACTTCATGTCTCATTGTTTTCTGTGTAGATAAATGTACATTTAATGTAAAAAAATATTTTTTAAATACTTTTGGGTGTCTGGAACGGATTAATTTGATTTACATTATTTCTTATAGGGAAAATGGTTTTGAAAATCGTCAATTTTGAATTTCAGCAGACTCTCTGGAACGGATTATGGACGATTTTCAAGGGTCCACTGTATGTCGATGGTGATGATGATGATAATAATAATAATAATAATAATAATAATAATAATAATAATAATAATTAATAATAATAATAACAATCGCTCTGGAGTGCTTTAAATGTCAGCTACCAAACCTATACGAAATACGTATGATATTTAAACCGCCCCAGAGCGATTATTAATTATATTTTATAATTAATAATACAGTGTACCCCCGGAGTTCATTGGCGTTGGAGTTCGTGAAAATCAGAGTTCGTGATATTTTTTTGCAAAAATATTGGTTCAGTGATCGTGAATCGGCTCGGAGTTCGTGATTCGTCCCGGACGCGTACGCTTGGCCCGAGCGGGCCCGACACTCCACTGAGAGTCAGTGTGCCATTGTTTACCAGCACCCACGCATTCATACCATACAATTTATCATTATTCCATTGTTTTTAGTGCTTGCAAATGCTAAATAAGCCACCAAGGGCCCCCAAGAAAGCTTTTAGTGCCAGCCTTTTGGTAAAGGGCTGGCACTAGGGAGAATATCTTAAGTGATTCAGTGATTCTACGATATGTTATGATACTAAAACAGCAGGAGTTGATAAAGGCTATAGTGCCTGCCAGCGATAAAGTATAGCATTAACAGTGTAGCAAGTAAGTTAAGCCATTAATCTATAGAAAAATGATGACACGAAACTTAACTCCTCCAATGTTGTTGTTATTTTAGTGCCAGGAATGTCTGCCTTGTTTATTATGGACCCTATTTTGAAATTGGCATCGTTTGAAATTTGTGTGAAATTGGCCAAATTGCAATTTTCTGACCACTATTTTGGTTACTTGAAATTGGTAAATAGGTGGTTTCTTGTACTCAATCGATAGAACAAATGGAGTTCTAGCGAAAAAGCTATAATTTTAGTAGACTGAAACATTGGAATTTGCCGAAAATAGGGCTCAAAGTGGGCGAAATCACCGATGCGTAAATGTCATGGATATCGCTAACTTCGCGAAAGCACAATTCCGTTAGTTTTCGATCAAATTTCATAATTTTTGTGCCGTTATGATCGGAAAAAGATTTTCTATCATTCCATAAGAAAAAATAATTTTTTTTTTAAATTCGTGGACCCTGAGAATGAGTTTCAGAGGCCCCCCTTGGACCCCCAAAGGGTTAATTGAATTTCCATTATTTCTTATGTTGAAAATATATTCGGAGTTCATTATATTCGGTGTTCGGAGCGCCCTCTGGAACGGATTAATCATGAACTCTGGGGGTCCACTGTATTTATCACTTTTTTATTTGGTCTGTTGTTACTTTTCTTCCATTTCCATTGTGGGACAAAGATCTACATTAGATTCCTTATTAATTTATACCAAAAGTAGTTTTCATTAATTATTTTGCATTGGGCATTTATATTATTTACATTTGTACCCAATTTTTTTTATTATTTCTGGCAAGACATTTCCCATTGAGGACATTTTTCCTTTAATTACTGCACATTTTTAGTGCAAACAGAAAAACCTGTGTGTAATTAACCTTTTACAGCTACATGACTAGAACAGTGGTACCTCGAGTTACGAGCTTAATTAGTTTCAGAAGGCTGTTTGAGTGCCGATACCAAACGAATTTGTTCCCATAAGGAATAATCTAAATTAGATTAATCTGTTTCAGACCCCCAAAATTACACTTACAAAAGCACTTACAAAAATACACTTATATAATTGTTCGAGTTGGGAGCTGCTCGTAAGTCGAGGTACCACTGTATTTATGACCTCATTTTATAAGTCATTCCTTTCTTCTGCTACATTGTTTGTGAAGGACTTTCAAGTGGGATTTCAGCAGCTCTTCTATTTTTTACCTGATATCTCCGGTCTCTTGTTCTCCCTACTGTTCATGTTAAGAAATCCTTATTAATTCTATCACACTTAATAATCGTAAATGTGGTTATCATGTCTACTGTGTGTGTGTGTGTGTGTGTGTGTGTGTGTGTGTGTGTGTGTTAGTTACCATTTTTGTCCTAGGCACATGTCAATTAGACACAGGGCCCGTTTATTTTTTACCTGTATCTCCCGGTGCCTCGTCCCTCGTCATGTTAAGAAACTTTACATTCTATCACTTATAATCGTTGTGGTTTATGTTATGTGTGTGTGTGTGTGTGTGTGTGTGTGTGTGTGTGTGTGTGTGTGTGTGTGTGTGTGTGTGTGTGTGTGTGTGTGTGTGTGTGTGTGTGTGTGTGTGTGTGTGTGTTATTTTTGTCTGGTGTCATTGTGGTGTTGTTGTATGTGTGTGTGTGTGTGTGTGTGTGTGTTGTGTTTCTGTACGTGGTGTGTGACGTGTCCGTGCGTGTGTGGTTTCCTGGGGCCGGGTGGGTGTGTGTGTGTGTGTGTGTGTGTGTGTGTGTGTGTGTGTGTGTGTGTGTGTGTGTGTGTGTGTGTGTGTGTGTGTGTGTGTGTGTGTGTGTTTTCTTTCAGACTATGATCACATTTCTACTGCCCTCAGGCTTTCTTTGTAACTCATATTTTGTAGGTCAATGCCTTTTGCACAGTATTATCAATTAACTGCTAATTTTAAAAAAGAAATTAATAAAATTTGTCAGGGATACATTTACAAATAAAATGTCATTTAAGCTCTACCTTTCATCAGTACTAACTACTAATGTACATGTCAACAGCACACAACCATAGCATACAAAAAAATTGTCAAGTTGATTTACATGAATCCCTCAGTTCATTTTTTTTAAATTGTATTTATATACTTTTCTCCTATGTCAAAGTAATTAACTGAAGTTAACCAGCATTTCCATACTACTGATTAAAAATTTCAAACACACTAAAATAATACACACTAAAGCCTTCACTTGTTGACAAAATTATTTCATTACACACCAGAAGTACATCACAAAGATCAAAACTTCATATGCATCTGGTAAATATTTCCCTAGTTCTTGGACAAACACAAAGGCAAAATGCATTACAATAAATACTGTACTGCAGATAGAGAAAGGCCTTTTCCACAACTGACTGACAAATTGAAAATGGGGTGAAAACGACATTTTGTTCAACCCTGGATCATTATTAAGCCACTTGCCAATTGACAAATGTCAAGAGCAAACTCAAATGTTATCTAATTTCCATTATCAATTTGTAGGTTAGTGGAGAAATGTTTCAGCCACGATATTGTGACATTTATTCTTTGGGAAGAGAAATCTTGTCTGCCAAGAGCATGGCATCACAATTTGTGCATCAACAAGAGGGCCTACCCACCACACTTGGCAACCCTGCTTGTCCACTGCACCTTCCTAATATGCCATTCTTTGCAACTTTTACTTCTTGACATTGCTGATGTGTAATAAATGTAACTTATATCTGGCAATTATTAAATTTAAAAATACATAAAAGAAAATTTTAAATTTACAAAAATTCACTGAAGTATTATTATCTCTAATGAATTCTGAGATAAGTATACTATAATTAAGATTTAAAAAAAAAAACAGTAATATGTCCTTTATCATGATAGGTGCCAGACTCAAGAATGGCCTTATTTTCTCACCTTATAACCCATCTCCAGGAGTGTACGAAATTGCTTGCTGTTGTAGATAATTTCTTTTGAGAGACCCTTAGGAACCTGGCAACAAAAATCAAGACCCAGGAGTGAGCAATGTGCATCTTTGTGAGGGGTAGGGGGAGGTAGTTTGCTGATGCCCAAATATATAAAATGTATATATTTGTGGCTACAGCAGAAGCAGCAACAGTGTATGGTCTGAAGTAGCAGTCATCACTCTGCCACCATGCTCACTGAAAAGCACCTTCTGGTACCACCACCTTACCATCATTATGTCCACCTCATCACAAACCCTCAAGGACCACAAAGAGTGTCACCATGCCAGGCATGAGATGGAAAAATGGCTAATCCTTAAAGCTCTTTTCACCTTATGCTGTTTACTCTGTATCAAGTACACAGTTGGCTATCACCTGGCAATTTTAATCAGAACATTAAAAATATAATCTATTTTTATTCAAACTGATTCTTTTCACAAGCATGAGCATCAAGAGCCAAAGGAACAGCCTAATTTAACATGCTACTGAAGTGGTTGATAACACATGCAGGATCAGTGACCTGGTCAAGTCTTTTATTTATCTTTTCATGTATGTGTTATTCTTCTACATGCAACTGTTAGTTCGAAGCACTTTAGCAACTCATGTAAATATATACATACATATATTTCTCTACTTCTCTCTCTCTCTCTCTTTCCTTCTCACTCTTCTTCTCACTACTTTCTCACTCTCTCTTTCACATTTTCCTACTCTTCTTCACACCTTTCTACACACTTTCATCACTCACTTTTCACACACTTTCACTCACCACTTTTCCACACTTTTCACTTCATCATTTTCTCACACTTTTCACACACTTTCTCACACTTCACATCTAACACTTTCACACACTTTCACACTTTTCACAACTTTCTTCACACTTTCTACAACTTTCTTTCACACACTTTCACATACTTTTTCACATTCATTTATTTTCAACTTTCACAACTTTTCATACTTTTACAAAAACTTTCTTCACAAACTTTCTCACACACTTTCACTAACACTTTCACATCTAACTCCTTCACACACTTTCACACACTTTCTTCACACTTACTTACTTTCCCCTCTTCAACACTTCTTCAATCCTTTCTTTACATTAATTTTCACAACTATTTTCTTCTACATACTTTCTTCAAATTAATTCTTCCACATTTCTCACAATATTCTACCTTTCAACACTTTCACTACACTCTTTCACACTTTCACAACTTTTCACACACTTTTCACACACTTTCACATACTTTCTCCACTTTCTTCACACTTCTTTCACACTTTTCTCACACTTTCTACACTTTTCACACTTTCTCACACTTTCTTCTACATTCTTCTTTCACACTTTTCTCACACTTTCTCCTTTCTTCACACTTTCTCACACTTTCTTTCACACTTTCACACTTTCCTTTTTCTACACTTTCTTTCACACTTTCTTCACACTTTTCACACTTTCACACTTTTCTACACTTTCTTTCACACTTTCTTCACACTTTCTTCACACTTTCACACTTTCACACTTTCACACTTTTTCACATTTCTTCACACTTTCACACTTTCTTCCACATTTTTCACTTTCCTTTACTCCCTTTTCACTTTTCTACTTCTCTTTACACTTCTTTCACTTTTCACACTTTCTCTTCACTTTCTCACACTTTTCTTACACTTTTCTTACTTTCCTTTTCTCTACTTTCTTCACTTTCTTCACTTTCACCTTTCTTCTCACACTTTCTTCACACTTTCTTCTACCTTCTCACACTTTTTCTTCCACTTTCACACTTTCCCTTTCCTTTCACACTTTCTCTTCTTCTCACTTTCTTCACACTTTTCTCTTTTTTCCTTCTTTCTCCCTTTCTTTCTTTTTTCACCTTTTTTCCTTTCTCTCCTTTTTTCCACTTCTCCACTTTTTCTCACTCTCTCTCTCTCTTCCTCCACTTTTTCCCTTCTCCCTTTCACACTTCCTTCTCTCACTTTCTCTCTTTCACACTTTCTTTCTTTCTCCTCTTTCCACTTTCTCCCCTTTCCTTTCCCCTTTCTCACTTTCACTTTCACACTTTCTCTCTTTTTCTTCACTTTACACTTTCCCTTTCACTCTTCTCACTTTCCTCTTTCTTTCCCTTCTTTCTCACATTTCCTTACTTTCACCTTTCCTTTTCTTCACACTTTCTCTTCTCACTTCACTTTTCACACTTTCTCATTTTTTCACACTTCTTTCTACACTTTTCTCTTCACACTCCTTTCACACTTTCACACCTTTCACACTTTCACACTTTCACACTTTCTCACACTTTCCACTTTTTCACACTTTCACACTTTCCACTTTCACACTTTTCACACTTTTTCACACTTTCTCACACTTTCACACTTTCACACTTTCACACTTCTTTCACACTTTCACACTTTCACACTTTCCACTTTTCACACTTTTCACACTTCCCTTTCACACTTTCACACTTTCACACTTTCTTTACATTTTTACACTTTCTTCACACTTTCAACCACACTTTCACACTTTCACATTTCACACTTTCCACTTTTTCAACTTTCACACTTTCTTCACTTTCCACTTTTCTACACTTTCACACTTCCCTTTCACACTTTCTCACACTTTCACACTTTCTCACACTTTCACACTCTTTCTCACACTTTCACACTTTTCACACTTTCCACTTTCACACTTTCACACTTTCAACTTTTCCTACTTTCACACTTTTTCTTCACACTTTTTTCTCACTTTTACACTTTCCCCTTTCACACTTTCACACTTTTCACACTTTCACTCTTTCTCCACTTTCACATTTTTACACTTTCCATTTCACATTTCTTTACACTTTCTCTTTTACACTTTCTCACACTTTCACTTTCACACTTTTTCACACTTTCTCACCTTTTTCACACTTTCACTTTTTCCTTCTTTACACTTTCACACTTCTCTTTACACTTTCTCTCTACACTTTTCACACTTTTCACACTTTTTCACACTCTTTCAATCCTTCACACTCTTTCTCACTCTCCCCTCACTACTTTACTCACTCACCAAAAGCACGCCCCCACACACACACACAGTGCTGAACAGGTAAAACTGGTCAATTAGCAAAATTAAGTCCTTTCTAAAATTTTCTCTTATACATTTAGATATATTTTTTTCATTTATGTTAATGTAAAAATTAATAATTTTGTACCAAAAGAACCTTAGAAAACTTACCTAACCTTATTATAACAAGTGCAATTTAACCCTTAAACTGTCCACACGTAGATATACGTTCACCTACGTACTGCCCCGAATATTTTGAAAAAAAAAATCCGTTTTTTTTTTTTTAAATGAAGAGCGCATTTTTATAAACAGGATAGAGCCAGTACTTACCGAGATATAAGCCCGCGAAGTTGGTGCTAAATGATGTGGTGTCGGCAACATGGTGCACTGCCGCTTGCAGAAACAAACATTTATCGTTTTTTTTTTTTTCCATTTTCTGTTGTTTTCATGCTATGATAATAATGTTTTGATGCAGATCTTTTGATATCATTGCCAATTCTTGTTTAGACACAAATTTTTGGTACTGAATTAGTAATCATACTGTCACTAACACACATGTTCACACTGATAAATGAATTTGTACACCTGGTTCAATCACTTACTATTGTTTACATATATATACAAGGTATTTACAGGTCCCATTTATGTTTCTAGAAGTCCGCCACTGTATGATACTCCAAGAAGCATGGATTCATACATAGTGCCACTCCACATTGCTGACACATGTATCGTGTGTCTTTTCGCACTTAGGGTCGCTGTTTACTGTAAGCACACACAACACACTTTTTCTGAGAGTACTTCTTCTTGGAGTAGATGGTAATGGTATCAGGCAGTGACAGTTAGGATTATTCGGTTGGGCACTTCCCTTCTGGTTGTGGAGTGACAGGCCGCTGTTGTGGAGTGACAGGTCGCTGTTGTGGGGTGACAGGTCGCTGTGGAGTGGCAGGTATAGGTGTGGTACCATACTTTCCCGCTATCTGCTTGATGACATTTAGGGTGAATTCCGCATATCGTTGTCGCTTCCCAGTCTTTATTTTGTACATGTTGAAGACATTGAGCATTGCAATGTCAACAAGGTGGAAAAACACTATTATATACCACTTGCGACTCCTACGCACACAGTCAACAAAGCCTATCATCATGTCACACTTGTCGACTAGTCGCATATTGTTTGTATAGTCGATGACAACAGCTGGCTTTTCAATAGGTTCATTGTTGAGCCTGCTCAGTCTGTCTGTCTGTACCATCTCGTTTCTGTGGATGGTTGACAGCAATGTCACGTCCCATTTGTCATGCCATGACAGTGCCATGATGTCACTGGCATGAAACGCCTGCACTACACTTCCTCCAGTGAACTTTGGCATGTGTTTTCTATTTCTTCTCACTGTTCCACATATATCAGTATTGTTCACACGTAGGAAATCAGCGAGCATAGGGCTTGTGTACCAGTTGTCTGTGAACACTGTATGACCCTTGCCAAGGCATGGCTGCATCATCTTGTGAACAACATCACCGGAAATGCCTGGTATCATCGAGTGTATTTTTACCTGTGTAGATAATGACATCCAACACAAGACCAGTCTCACAGTCACACATAACAAACAGTTTTATACCAAAGCGATTACGTTTGCTTGGTATATATTGTTTGAATGACAGTCGTCCCTTGAACAGAACCAAGGACTCATCAACAACAATGTTCTCGAATGGATAAAAGTAGGCACTGAATTTTTGCTTGACATACATAAACAATTCCCGGATTTTGTAGAGGAGGTCATTTCGGTTTGGTGTATTCCTGTCAGAGAAATGCAACAGAAGGAATCTGTTACAGGGAAGGAGGTCACGAAAGACTGGAGTGCTAATGAAGCAGTCTGTGGACCAGTAGTTTGCTATATTGTTCTTATATGTATGTGGCATAAGCATGACAGTGCCAAGGAATAAATGCATTTCAGCCACAGTTGTATCTTTCCACCTGCGCAGCCGTGACGATTCTGTAACATGTACATGGTCCTTTGTATACTGGTAGTACAGGTTGGTCTGGGTAACAATCAGTTTCATTATCGGCTCATCAAAGTATAGTTGAAAATAGTCTAACTATGTAGACTCATCAGTGATGGGACAGTGTGGCATGATGCCACTTCCACTGCCATCAAAATTGAAAGGATGTGGCACGAATGGTGTATGTTCAGTCCAGTTCCATTCACAATCAGCTGGCGCAGGGTGGGCCTGTGGCATGGGACGTGGGGGAGCAGGAGGAGGGACGGGAGTGGGGCCAGCACATGGTTGAGAGGGTGCCGCGTGGTCCTTTGTCTGTCCACACACCGCGCCATGTGGTCCAGGCATCGTGCCACCCACCACTTCTTCCTCCATCCCAGCATACTCTCCTTCATTATCACTATCACTGCCAGTGGCAGAGGTTTTGGAACGTGACCTGCTAAGACCCTTGCCTCTGACTGCATATGGCACACTGCCTGAACGTAGGTTATGACGCCCAAAAGTACATTTCACTGGGGAATAATGATAATCACTATCACTCGACGAATCGTCTATGGGCATAAAATCGATTTCATCATCGTCACTTATATCACTTTCACTATCGTCACCATAACACATGGAAAATGATAATTTCCTCTTGCGGAGTTGCCTTTGGGTAGCAACACTAGCAACCCCAGAGGTGCTGGGCTGAGGGTCTGTGCCACACTGGTCACACCAGATGCTGGGCTGAGGGTCTGGATGCCACTGGACACCCCAGAGTTGATAGGTGGGGTCATCTGGGTTCTCATCAATAGTTTCACTAATCCTTGATTATTAGTGGCTATATCACTGTCAAATCCACTAACCTCGTGTTCTGTTCATTTTCCGGAATAGTGAGTGTTAATACGACGGCGTGAGTGAATCACGGGGTTTGCCATGATGTTACCCAAGATGGAGCTGAAACTAACTGGGGCTACCATGCGGTACTCCTGGCGTCCCCGATTTTTTCATACTGCGCACTAAGTGCGCAGACCCATCTCTCATGTCTAGGCGACTCAGGCCTATCGCGCTAAATTTGAACGAATGTAAAATAAAACGTAGATCTACGTTCGGGGCAGTACGCACGTGAACGTATATCTACGTGTGGACAGTTTAAGGGTTAATTTAGCCTAATCCAACTAAATATGTTTTAGATAAGTTTACAATAATTTAATAATAAACAAACAATGAAATAAATTTTTTCGATAGGTTCAGAATGATATCTGCAAAATTATTGCATACACAAATTTTCACTTGCCTTATTCGGCAAGTAGAGCGTTGCTATTTAAGCCAAAATTGCAAGTTTTACCTATTCGGCATGACATATACAGTGGTACCAGATATTTTCAGAAGGCGTTAATCTTACACATTATCTCCTTAAGAAAGGATGCAGTCTTTTAGACTCCATCACTTACAAAGATTTAAAATAAACCATAAGGGTGAGTTGACTGAACAGTACCACTGTATATATATATATACAGTGGTCCGATTGATGGTCCCAAACTCACCTTTATGAAGTTTATTTTAAATGCTTTGTAAGTGTAATTTTGGGGTCTAAAGGACTAGTCTATTTTACAACATTCTAAGGAGATAAATTCTGGTAATGGCATTGAACAGCATTCTGGAATGAAAATATCAGTAAACCGGTACACTGTATATACACATACATACACATATATACACTGTATTAAAAGGATTCCTGACCCTATCGTATTTATATTTGCACTATATCATTACTTAAAACTAAATAACCTCCTCTCAAAACTATCTTACTATATCATCTATGAAGATTATGTAGCTACTATATTGCTTAGATGACAAAAGTAAATGTATTAATTAATCATTCAAGCATAACATACAAAATGCACACAATAATCAGACAAACATTTGCATTACACTAATCTAGGTGAAAGTTGTAGATTTTTCTCAAGAGTGACACTTCCTGTAAATCAAGGACATAAATGTAAAATGTTTGAGATGAATTTAACCACAACAGGCTCATTATACAAAACAATATTAATAGCAGGTTAATTTCAGCTTACTATATGAAAATGATATATATTTTTATAAAGTTAACAAATAATATAAACCTTGATTAATAAAATTAAATCACATAGACCTTGGTTTATGAGCTACAAGGGTCCAAGTCAAATGGTTCACATGTAACAGTTGAAGAATAAAGAGAAAGTGTCATGTAATGTGTAGGTCCTCCAAGAGAAGAGGACCAGGAAAATGGAGAGGAGTAAAACTTAAAAAATGAACCTCCTTTGAAAGTAGCAATAAATAGAACAGCTGCTGGTTTTGGTTTTAGGCAACTCTACTGATTAGCATCATGCATATTATGTAAGAATTCCTATAAAGAACAAAAATAAATTTTGTTTTCTATATGCAGGTATGAAAATTTAGGTAAAACAAAAATTGAGCAACAATCAGACATACTGATTATAAACCATTTCAGACCTGGGACTTTTGTCATTTAAGTCACAGGACTGAATGGTTCTCTAGTAAATATGTCCTAGTGTTCATGTCTTAAACCCATTTGTCAGTATCAACCAGCAAGGTTTATACCACAAAAATTTAAGAGTGAAAAAAATGGACCAATTGGGTATGTATGTAATCACCATTTATTCCTACTCACAATGAATAATTCTTAATGCATCAAGCACATGACTTTCATCTGGGAAAGATAAAACACTAATAAATGTCAGGAAGAAGATGAAAGACAACACAGCAGAGCTCTGGTGAACATTATGCAATTACATAACAATACACATCACTCTCCTTAATAAATTAACTCTAGGAGAAAACTAAAATCTGTATACTGTATATGAATTTACTGTATACATAATATAAAATAAATAAATATAATATATATTTATTTATTTTGCCCAAAATAATTTGCATGACCATGGGCTTTTCCATGTAGGGAATTAGGCTGTTAACCTACTTTTGCAACACTAATGTACTTCAAAAAGAAATATTATTATTATTATTATTACTGTAATAGTAATAGTAGTATTGCAACTCCAGGAGCAAAATGAATAAGCAGTCAATCGATAAAAGTGTCATTTTACAGTCTAACTGAACATTTATTGAGGCTGGACAAATGAAAATAGTTACACTCAATTTCATTTTGGATGAAATAAACTATTAAATACTTAAACATTTTTTTTATGGAATAAAATCCGAGATGCTAATGCAAATTAATTGAAAAAGATCACCTGTATGTAGGACCTTCAGCAGAATGAGTAAACATCAAGGCAGTGAACAAAAAGTTACCCCAGGAGTTTTCCGAACAGAAAACTTTTACTAAGTTTGAAACTTTACAAGACTTAACACTGCATTCAAAGGAAATTTGATAAATAACAGTGACAACTTTTTGAAATTATATATTGTGCTGTATGTAAGAAGATATTGGGCTAAAACACTGCACTGCAAAGTGAGTGAGCAAGAGTCAGACATCAACATAGCAGGCACAAGATGAATTAAGTCAGAGTATAATATAGAAAGATGGAGCATATGGTCAGAATATAGGTAGAGCAGCCATGGCAATAATGTTTAGTAGATGCAGAAAGGAAGTATATGTAGGGTAAATGCAAATGCAGCTTAATAATGGTTATCCAAGGAGGTAAAATGGTCGTGCACCCCCAGTAGCATATCCATCATGAGACAAGCAAATTTGTAAAAAGCATCGTAAATATGCATCCAAGGTATTTCTCTGAACAAATTAAACCTTGTTAGGTGGTTTTTGCTTTAGCTCATTTATCAATAATTTGCTTGTCAGTTCATACTTCAGCAATATGTTTACAAACTTTATACATAATGTAAACACTACATTTCCTAAAGTAGCATATCCAGAATTAAAACACTATCTCTACTTGATGTTCTTTACCTGTACTCCTTTGCTACAATTTTCCCCAATTACAAATGTTCATTACACTTCAGTGTGCCAATAATCTTCCTTACAACAATACCATCATTATAACTGACCATGCAATGAACAACTCCGCCTTTAAAATACTACGTCAGTACTGTACCAGAGTCAATGCACAACCTTCTCTAAAGAAGCAGTACAGCACCCCCATCTTCTGAAAAACTAGGCTTTTTACATTGCATGCATTTCCCTCAACACACAAAACCCATCTTCTAAACAAAATCCTTGCAACCACAACATGTATATACCCAGATGTATAATACCAAAGTCCTACCTTCAGTGTTCAGGTCCTACAATATCACCAAAACAGGCACTGGTTTCACCACAACAGGTCTCCCAGCTTCCCTACACAGGCCTCCAAGCACACAGGTACCCCAGCTTTCCCATTAGGTGGGTCCCAACACCACAGTACACGCCCTAACACCACTGTGCAGATCGTACCACCATACGGGTCATACCATCACCAAGCAGATCCTAACACCACTGTGCAGGTCCTAATGCTACCATGCAGGTCTTAATACCATTAAACTGGTCTAAATACCACTGTGCATGTCCTAACACTCATGTCACCATCATGCTGCTAACACTACTGAGCAGATTATGTCATCATCATGCTGCTCTCAACACTACTGAGCAAGTCATGCCACCATCATGCTGCTCCCAGCTGCTCTTAATTCCATCACAAGCTGCAACTACATGCATGCCATGTCTTCACCATACACATCTCATTTGCACAACAAAAGCTTTCTCTCCTCTTAGACATTTAGATTGAACTGCTCAAAGAGCTTATCCGGTTACCCATCAACATTGTAAATATTTATCACCTCCTTCCCAAAACTGTCACCAGTAAGTATGGGTGTTGAAAAGTTGTCGAGCTCACTATACAACATCGAAAATAACATATAAACCCAATCACGCACAAATAAATTATTACATTAAACCCTCAATTTAAAGGACTAATAGGGAGGAGCAGATGGCCAGTAATGGCCACTGTGGCAAACAGAGATGATATTGTTTTATGATCGTAATAATAATGAACAATTTTGTAACCAAAGGACACTGTCTGCCATTTCCAAATCAAATGACCCTTAAAATTTTGTCTTGTTCTGCCCAAGTTTGTTAAATCAAGGGTTCACTGTAGTTTGAGACTGCCACCCCCTTCAAGGGCTCTTGATCTAGTTTCATCCTCTCATCATCAGATGAAACCTGATTGCCTTTTATTTCCAAGGCAATGTGTGATCCTTATGGGTCTAGAGCTTTCCCTGAATAATGATGATAATCCAACTGCCAACAGGACCCAATAAAATGTTAAGCCATAATATGCAGTTTATGGCATTTTATTGAAAGACATCTCATCCACCAAAGACTATCAATTCTCACAGAATTGCTAAGGCCCCTAGTGGACACAACATCTTCTCAGTAAAATACCATACACCACATGTTGTGTCTTACTGACATAATCAGTACAAAGTGTAATACCCGGACCCAACGAAAAATAAATAAGCAAATTATACAACCCTGAAGCATGTGTAAAATATCTCAAATAATAATTTTAAGATCTTATTGAGGGACACAGTAAGAACATCTCTGACCAAAAAGGCAAATTTGTTTCCACCATAAGACTGGAAAAATCCACCCACAAAGCTCATAATTTGTGGTTTGGTTATACTGTATGTTTAGAAAATGACATATTACCAGTTTTCTTCATTACAGTTCTGAAGATTTTCACTGATAGAATCACCAGCCAGAAAACACTGCTGAAGTGATTCAGCAGTGTTACTACTGACATACAGTACCACAAACACACAAGAAAACAGTTCTTAACTGCTACCCCCAACCCCACCATGCTCCCCCATTCCTTCATATACCTCCCACCTATCCCAACCCCTCCACACCTCCCATACTCCTTCACCCCCCCCATTCCACACATGCACATACACATATGTGCACACACACATGGCATGCGCACATCCATACACACGCCCATAAGAATGGAGTTCCACGTGTTTGGGTGCTCCCTATGCTTGGCCTCTCATCTGCCACTCTTCTTCATCTGGTACAGAGAAGAGCAGCAGGTAGAGGTAGGGGTCAAACTCATACAACTCCTCCTGATGAAAACCCCAACCCTCCTTCCCAGTACCTAACTCTTGACTAGCCTCCATTTCCCAGCACCAACACTAACAGCAACCTTCCCACATCTTTTCACTTCCTCTCTTTCCCTGCAAATGAATCCCTTACCCCTTCCCTCTCCAGTTTTCTTTACAAACAATTTGTTTCTAAGTTAAAACTCCTGGAGCACTTCTTTATGTTAAAACTCCTGGAGTACAATGTGTTTATAAGTTAAAACTCCTGGAGTACAACTTGTTCATAAGTAAAAACTCCTAGAGTACAATTTGTTTGTAAGTTAAAACTCCTGGAGACCAATTTATTTCTGGAGAACAACTTATTTGTAAGTTAAAATTCCTAGAGTACAATTTATCTGCAAGTTAGTCAAGCCTCCTGGACAGTGAAATACTTAATTTTCAACTGTAAGTATTCTAACATGGTTCTGCGAATAAATTAATGAGTAAGACACATGTTCCACACTAGGCACCTTTACTGATGAAATACTTCACCTGCATTGTAGGCTTTATCAGTCAAATAAGGGAATAAATTACAATCCTGAAGACAGCAGATGAGGGTATTCATCCCTGTACTCAACTGATGAAGCTAGCAATACAGGCAAAATATTTCATCAATAAAGATAATTAGTGCTGCACAAACATCTTTCTCATCAATTTATCGGTATTGTGTAACATTTATAATTTGGGAATAAAATGTTCTTTGCTATTTTTCATGTGATACTGCTGTAACTCTATATACCAATGTAATATTTCAGTTTTCCGTTTGGAGTAGTGACACATTGGTTACAGAGATTGTCTGAATTCCCTCATAAAACTAACTTAGAAAGGCTGTCTGGATATCCAGATTCAGTTGTAAAGAATGCTGTAAATGAACAAAGTACCAAGCCCAGCCACAAACAGCATACAAAATACTTATCAATCCATAAAAAGGAAAAATCTAATTAAAGCTATATATAAAATTCTTGATGTAATTAAGATTCAATTATGCTACACAAAGTTGGCTTCTCTAACATCAATTATTGCAGCAATGCTATATGGTACTGCAAGCAATAGGGCTTATAAAAATTTTAGTTTTAAATTTGAAGGCCAAGGGACACTATTATATAAAAGACAAACAAAAATTATACATATTTTGGGGGTATTCAATAGAAAATTTATTTTGTATGCATGCACCAGCAATCATTATTTTTTATAAATAATATCCAGAACTGCAGAAATATTTGGCTACCCTATTTAAATAGTCTTAGCTAGTAAGCTAAGGCAATTACAGTTCTATGATAATTTTTTTCCACAAAGTGAGAAACTTATATCTGTGGTAAGCATAGCCTTCTGGCATTGTCTAGGACACAACAAGCAGACAACAGCCACACAATAAGGACAGATCAAGCTGGTAAGCAAATAAGAGCCCCAAATATGGCATAAGGTGAGAGAGTACTGGCAACTTACAGCAAATGGGAAGTGGGACTCGGGTATGAGAGCTTTGGGAGATCTGAGATCAAGTAGAGGAGGGTAACCACTCATCTGTAATATTAATTATTAACCTCTATTACATGTGTCCTACTTTGGCCACATCAGTACAAAAAAAAAAAAAGAGAAATCTTGTGTGTTCCTTGTATAGCCCACCAAATATAATACAGGTGTTAGCGAAGCCAAACTCTAATATAATACATCCAGTAAAATATCTTCACCCCTTTAATTTTGGCAAGTACAAAATTACTATAGTTAAAGAACTTCTTTACATTAATTTAATTATCAATGACCCTTGTATACATACTGTTTAGCTTAAAATTCCAGATGATCAGTATATAATCTATTTGTATGTTTCAAATACAGTGGACCCCCGGTTATCGGCCATAATTCGTTTCAGAATGCCGTTCGAGTGCCGTTACCGAACGAATTTGTTCCCATAAGGAATAATGTAAATTAGATTAGTCCGTTTAGACCCCCAAAAATATACTTACAAAAGCACTTACAAAAATACACTTACATAATTGTTCGAGTAGGGAGCAGTACGAAATCCGAGGGTCCACTGTATAGAGATAATTTCAGGAAAATTTAAATAAAAGAAGAAACCATTAATCCAAATTAAGCTGACTAAAATGATGAGAAGAACACTAAACCCTGGCACAGTTCCCACACTTCCACTCCATGGGCAACACTTCCCCACAGTTACTCTCCAGACTGCAACACCTCTAACTCTCTTCCCCCCAAGCTGCATCGCACATGAGTAATGTAGCCATTCCACCCCTTGAGAAACTTCTCCATGTGACTCCTTGAGCAACATTTCCACTCACCAATCAATATCTCCACTTCACCATCCAGGTAAAAAATCCATCGCACAACTCAAGCAACATCACTCCACCATTCAGGCAACACTTCACAACTTGGGTAACATCTCCACTACATCTCTTAAGCAACATCACTCCACCATGGGGTGCAACATCTGCACTCCACCACTTGAGCAACATCTCCACCTCTCTAACAACACCTGCACTCCACCAAATGAACATCGTCTCCACCTATCCAGCAACATCTGCACCCCATCACTTGTACAAACTCCTACACTCCACTCAAAACAGCACAAACACCTACACTCCACTCAAAACATCTCCACTAATAACAAACTATACTTAGGTTCATGGTTTTTCTATGTCTGCAACTTGAAAGCAGACCTCCCTCAACTGCCAGAGTACTACTAAAAGCATCAGCTGTGACCACATTTTCTCAAATCTCATTCCCAATACACAACAATTCATGTCTGACACACAAATTACCCCCTGTAATCTTACATCTGCTACCAGTCTATATATCACTAATGCTGTTTGCAGCTATAAATAACTATGTGATGAGCTTACAATTTTACCATAGGTTACAAATGAAACAGAGAATGTGTGTAGAAAATCTTAAGCAATTTGGATGAAGCATTGTTTATAGACCACCAAGTTACCAAAACTGATATTAGAAGGGGATACAGTGCTCTAAATTAGCAGTAAAAAATATAGTCTGATTTTTTAACACACCGGCCATTTCCCACTAAGGAAGGGCGACTTGAAAAAGAAGGAACACTTTCACTATCACTGTCTTGCCAGAGGCTAGCCGACATTACATCTCAGATGCTACTCAAAACTACAATATCTTCACCCATCCTTCAGAATGCAGGCACTGTACCTTTCACTATGACAGGTGCATAATAAGTTGTTTTAAAAAATAAAAATAAAAGTGTTGTTAACTGCCTTAGTAGGGAAATGACCATTGTGTTAAAGAAAAACAAAAAGAAAAAATAACCTTTTTCAAATAATTCATGGGACAGCAGACAAAACTAACACAATACAGCAGATCACGTAATACAACCTATGGTGTGTAAGAACTGCATGTAATTTATGCAAAAAAAGTGTACCATAAACTACCCTCCCATATCAGAAGAATTCAAGTTTCCAAAGCTTCCATAATGGGGTACAGCCAATTTTCCTTACCGATTACACCTTTCTTGGCTGGCTAAGGTCTTTTGCTGAAGGGTTTAGCGAGCTAACATGGGATCATTAAGTTTTCTGTACCCTTCCCCATCCCCTCTATCCTGAGAATCAACAAGAGAGATTTATGATTCAATTTTTTCTTACCAGATGAATTTTTTTCCATATACACCTCCTGAATTTGTGAAATTCTCAAATGTTACTTTTACATTTTTTATTCTGGCCATATATAAACTGGGAAAGAGAGAAAAAAAGGAAAGGGAAGGGAGCAAAAAGGAGGGAGGAGGAAAATGAGATGGGGGTACCTATTGTTTAACATATTTGTAATTCCAGCAGGTACTGGAGTTTTCTTACATAAGTTTGGAGTCTTTTCCTTACATAGGGTATGACATTCCAGCAGGTATTGGGGTTCTCTTACACAAGTCTGGAGTCTTTTCCTTACATAGTGCATGACATACAGCAAGAAGTTAGTTTTCTAAAACTTTTTTTTTGTTTTTGCTTGAATGAGACATCATTTGGGCAACACACAGGTACCAATTTTTACAGCTAGGTGGGGAGGGGTGTAAAGAAACTTGTCCATATATTTATCAATATGAAGGAAATCAAGCTAGGACCTTGCACTTGTGAGTCAAATGCTCTCAACACTGAACTATGTGGCACCCCAGAGGAAAGGGAGAGCGGCCGAGGAAAAGCAGGAGAGGAAGAAAGAGGGAGAAAGGTGTGTGCTTAATGTGTGAACTAGAACCAGACAATGACATGGAGATTGATGAGGAAAACTTTATTATTGAATTTAAAGCCTGAATCACTTCAAATTTTTCTTGAGCAAATGCATTTATGTATTCTTTTTTTGTTGTATACCACTGTCTAGTACATATAACATGCTTATAGTTTTTGTTCATTGAACAAGAAAAGTAATTTTTGAATTGGAGTTTTTTTTCTTTTGGAGCGAATGCACTTATTTCTGATATATGATTACTTGGTATTTATGGTGGACTCGTGTACTTTTAATAAAGATTGGTCTAGAAACGTGAAAATTTTGTTTTCAGCTTTTAAAAATTTATATTAAAAAATACTCCACACATGGTTTGACTGTACTATCTAAAACACTATGCTATATTGCTTTATGCAAGTACAAAAGTATGTCAAGCTTCAAGCAAATTCTTATAGGCTATCTAGAGCTAGCTAATTCAATAGTAAACACCAAAAAACTTTTAAAAGTCAAGAAATAAAAACTGTAAACATATCTATCTGAAAGTCATGAATATATTACAGTGTGCGCACTTTTCTTAAAACTAGAAATAATAGGGTAATCCACTAATTCTATTAGTGTTTTTCATGACACATTTCTCCCAAATTATCAGAGTTAAAATTTGTCCTTATATTCCTATGTAAAAATACTGCTAATTTAGATAAAAAAAAAAATTCAATATGTAGAAGTGATTTAAGACTTAATACAGGCATTATGAAGAAACACTAAATTCTAAGCTCAAATACAGAATTACACACAATGGGATATCAATATTGGAAAATTATGATTATGATTTGTGTAGTAACTCGCTCAATGGTGGTAATAATGAAACCTGCTGTGGAAAATTCATTTTCAGAATATAGTAGTAAGACCTTAAGAGGTATATATTCATAAGAATGAATTTACTCACTAATGACCACATCCAAGCCCAGACACAAATAGCATACAACATAGTTATCAATCAATAATCAGGAAAACTAATTAAAGCTACAGTATATATAAAATATTTGATGTATGAGTAATTTATACTACACAAAGTTGGCTTCTCTAACATCAATTATGTAGCAATGCTATGTAATACTGTAAGCAACATGGCTTGTATGATTTATTTTTAAATTTGAAGGCCATAAGGACACTTCATCATATAATGGACAAAAAAATCAATACACATTATTTTGGGGTACTCTATATAAAACTTTTTGTTTCATATGCATGCACCAGCAATTAATAAATTTTGATAAATTATCTCCTGAACTGCTGAAATATTTGGCTACCCTATTTAAATAGTCTTAGCTAGTAAGCTAAGGCAATTACAGTTCTATGATAATTTTTTTCCACAAAGTGAGAAACTTATATCTGTGGTAAGCATAGCCTTCTGGCATTGTCTAGGACACAACAAGCAGACAACAGCCACACAATAAGGACAGATCAAGCTGGTAAGCAAATAGAGCCCCAAATATGGCATAAGGTGAGAGAGTACTGGCAACTTACAGCAAATGGGAAGTGGGACTCGGGTATGAGAGCTTTGGGAGATCTGAGATCAAGTAGAGGAGGGTAACCACTCATCTGTAATATTAATTATTAACCTCTATTACATGTGTCCTACTTTGGCCACATCAGTACAAAAAAAAATGAGAAATCTTGTGTGTTCTTTGTACAGCCCACCAAATATAATACAGGTGTTAGCGAAGCCAAACTCTAATATAATACATCCAGTAAAATATCTCCACCCCTTTAATTTTGGCAAGTGCAAAATTACTATTAGTCACTATAGTTAAAAAATTTCTTTATATAAATTTTATCAACAATGACACTTGTATAAATATAGCTTAAAATTTCAGATGATCAGCATATAATCAAAGTTTTCATTTCAGCAAAATTACATTAAAATATAAGATCATTAATTAAATTTTAATCCACTAAAATAATAAGCAAAATACTAAACAGTCCTGGCATTAAGTTAGTTTGTTTCAATCATTACTTGATAAGTTCATTATGCCATTACAATCTGAACACAATCAAGGCTCAAACCTTCAAAATATACACACTGGCTCAAATGAATCTTACATGCTCTGAGAAATCAATTATTTAAAATTTAATTAATACTTGAATTGTAAAACAATTCAAGTCAGTCTTGTTTGAGAGCTAATGGAATGCTTATCTAACTTCCAAATATTTCTACTTTTGATTAATTTCAAAATTCCAATCACAGTTTGAAGGTTATATCATAAACATATTTCAATACTAAATCGGAACATAAGAATCATTTTTCAGTAACCAATAACAGTTTCAATAAAACACACATCATCATTTAACTCAATTATTGCACTAAGGCAGTCAACCAAAATACTACATCAGCTATTAGATATTTATCTGGATATATTAAATATTATTTTAATATAAGTAGATACACTTCCCTAACAAAGTACAATAAAATACACTATAAACTTTTATATCTCTGAGAAGTATACAGTACTATACAATTTCAACAGCAATTTCACAACCTTAAAGTTGCTTAGTGCTTTCCTAATTTCTAGCTAAAGCAAATAGACAAACATATTTAAATCTTTCTGCCTTAGTAATCTTTCATTCTCATGCTTTATACATGAGTAAATATGGCCTATCGAGTGTTATAGTAGGAGAAGAATGTGTCATTTGTTGAATGAGGACAGCTCGAGTGCCATTGAAGATAAATCTGGACTTTGGGTCATTCTCATCATTTATCCAAGATTAACATGCAGTCATTTTCTCCTTTGTGATTTTTGATGAGTTTCCTGCTAGATAAACACTGTACATTGTGATGAACATTCCTCAACTACTCATGCACTTACTAGCCTGCCTACAAGAACCACCACTAAGTAAACCTTGGTAGATAGTTAGTAGTTATTGTCCCATTATTTATAGGTACCAGTCATTATAGACAAATCCAAGTTAATGGAGTGAGCTTCCAATCATAAATGCAAGTAAGTGACAACCAGACACACCTAAATACTAATCCACAGACCTGATATCTGCACAGCTGAAATGCTAATGTCTCAGCCCCAGCTAGTTCAAGTGACTTTACTTTCCTTAATGCTGTTAAGCATCTTACCTTATTTTGGTGTCCCCAGCCTTGAAGTTCCATGTCAGTTTCATTCCAACCAACAGGACCGCCAGGACCTCCTGTTGGGGTCTTCGGTTTTGTGCCCCATGTTGGTGATGTTATCTGTTGTTCACCCCAACCAGCTGATTTTGGATCCTCCCCCCACATGCCACTACCCGTATCGTGAGAGGGGTCACTCCAGCTGCCATTTCTCCTAAAGTGATCCATTAATTTTCAAAAATTTAATTTAACAAAAAGTTTATATTGCAAAAATAATAGCTGTTTCAAAAACCACACATGGATGTCTACTTACCCATGTTGTCCCCACATTCGCTGATCTGGTTTTATTCCTGATGGAACTGGTGGTCCCGGCATACGTCCTGGCTGTGGCCCAGGAATGCCTGGCCTTCCCATCATGTTGGGAGTAGGCATATCCTTCCATCTTGAGACATTAGCTTGCTGCTGTGGATTGCCCCATACAGCAGTGCCATCATCCCGTCGTTGTGAGGGTGGGGAAGGCTCTTCCCATCCAGTAGGTCCACTTGGTGCACCTTGCTTCATATCTTTAGGACCATTCCATTGTGCTGGACCTCCTGGCCCACCTGGAGGAACACCATGTGTAAGGCTACCATGAGGACCACTGTGAGGGCCACCATGAGGTCCATTATGTGGACCTCCATGTGGTACACTATGAGGTGCACCATGAGGACCTCCATGAGGGCCATTGTGCGGACCACCATGTGGACCATTGTGTGGGCCTGTATGAGGCCCTGCATGTGGACCTGTGTGAGGGCCACTGTGTGGACCACCATGTGGACCACTGTGGGGACTAGTATGAGGGCCTGTGTGAGGACCAGTATGCCCAACATGAGGCCCAGGTTTGTGAGGGCCCCCAGGTCCCCATTCACTTGGAGGATTTTCAATACCAGATCTTTGAGGCCCGTGTTCTCCCCATCCGCTGCCAGCAGTACCACCTCCTCCAGTACCACCACCACCACCACCAGCACCACTACTGCCACCACCACCACTCCCACCACCACCACCACTCCAATCAATATTTTTCTTTGGAGGTGCACCACCACCCCACATGTTAGGAGCACTAGGTGTGTTAGCTCCCCACTGTGGATTATTGGGTGGAACACCAGTCCAAACGTTTGAAGAGTCTGTTGCATCATCATCCTCTCCCCATGTACCACCATAGTTTGTGGCTGGTGTGTGACCCCACGGAGCCTGCTGAGCTTTAGGAGGAGCAGCCCCACCATTTCGCAGATTGTTTTCCCACAGATCGCATCCATTGTTAACATTAATTTTAAAATGGGGTGCACTTGAATCTTTTCCAGGTTCTGGAGACCCTGGGAGATCCCACGAGGTATCCTGGTTCACATTTTCTCCTCCCCAACCTTCACTGCTGAGCAATGCTTCCCTGATACTCTGCAGTTGCTGCTCCATGTGACGTTTTTGAGCATCCCCCGACCCACTACCAGCTGGAAGACCTTTCCCTGCAGCTTGCGCCCAAGTGTTACTATT
This sequence comes from Cherax destructor, assembly GCA_009830355.1. Taxonomy (NCBI): domain Eukaryota; kingdom Metazoa; phylum Arthropoda; class Malacostraca; order Decapoda; family Parastacidae; genus Cherax; species Cherax destructor. The sequence goes on from WNWK01010012.1 coordinate 67,755, forward strand.
GCCTCCTTGTCCGCTGGTTCCCTGCTGAGTCTGCTGCTGACTGACTCCGGTTGGTCCCTGCTGCCCTCCAGTCCCTCCAGTCTGTGTGTTCTGCTGGCCTGCTGGAGAACTGGGCTGCTGGGCAGGGCCACTAGATTGCTGTGCTGGTTTGAGGTTACCTCCCTGGGCAGGTGATGTGTTAGGAGCCCCTCCACCCCGACTGGGACCTCCACCCCATTGGCTCTGTGAACCAGACTGGTTTGCACCAGAGCTACCCCACCCAGCTGTCTGGGGGGCCGATCCTCCCCACCCATTGGCTGCACTTTCCCCCCCACCTACGAGACCCAAGCCACGTGGAATGCCCCACTTATTAACTTTAATAAAGCCATGGGGGAAGGAAGCAAAACCAAATTTTCCAGGCTTGCCTGCAGCCTGGAATTTTGATGAAGTAGGAAATGAAGCGTATTGGTTGCAGGTTGCACTTATTTGGAGTAAGCTGGCTGTAGCCTGCTTTATCTCCTGGTTAAAGCTAGGGTTGCTACCCTGGAGTTGGCTATTGGCATTATTGTTGGCCATTGAGCCAGGAATGTTGAGACTGGCCTGTGCAGGTGTGTGTGCTGCAGCCGGTGATGGCTGCTGAGTTGGCTGAGAGGTGTTGTGCAGCTCATGTGTGGTACAAGAGGCTTCAGCCTCACCTACACAACAATGGCTTGATGCTGCTCTTACTGTCACAACACCTTGCTGGCCAGAGGGGGTCACAGGTGTCTCCCCAGGGGACCCCCCCAGCCCAGGGGACCCAGGGGCAGTGGTCGAGGACGGACGGCTGGGCCCCAAGGTGCCCTTGGGCTCCTCATCTCTGCTGCTGACGCGAGCACCGGCAACGGAGATGTGACCAAATAACGGCGTGGAGCTGAATATCACAGACGAAGATTCAACAGGCTGGCAAAGCAAGCATGGGTCAGCTCCAACCCCATCTGCCTCACCATCTGTAACTGGGGACTCACGGCCAGCTGCTGATACTGGCGTGCTGCTTATTTCATTAGCTGCCACACTGGCACTGTCATCAGCACTTATAATGCTCTGGCTGCTGCTACATCTGTGGTCCACATCCCTTTCACTTTGTGCTTCACACACCATGCCAAAGGTCTCCACATCCTGTTAGGAGAGAGTATAATAATTCAACCTGAAAAAATGTAACATTTAAAATCTCGTCATTATTTCTCCACATAAAGAAAACAATTATTAATATAATAATTAATATGTTGATATAACAACAGTTTAGATGTCCCTCTAAACAGCCAATATCCAAACTCCTTTAAAGTGCAGGCATTGTACTTCCCACTTCCATGACTCAAATCTGGCTAACCAGTTTCCCTGAATCCCTTCACAAAATATTACCCTGCTCCAACAGCTCATCAGGTCCCAAAAACCATTCATCTCCATTCACTCCTATCTAACACGCTCACCCACGCTTGCTGGAAGTCCAAGCCCCTCGCCCACAAAACCTCCTTTACCCCCTCCCTCCAACCTTTCCTAGGACGACCCCTACCCAGTCTTCCTTTCCCTACAGATTTATACTCTCTCCAAGCCATTCTTTGTTCCATTCTCTCTAGATGACCAAACCACCTCAACAACCCCTCTTCAGCCCTCTGACAAATACTTTTAATAACTCCACACCTCCTAATTTCCACACAACAAATTCTCTGCATAATATTTACACCACACATTGCCCTTAGACACAATATCTCCACTGCCTCCAGCCTCCTCCTTGTTGCAGCATTTACAACCCATGCTTCACACCCACATAAGTGTTGGTACCACTATACTCTCATATATAATAAAGATTAAAAATTAAAGGAATCTGGATGAAATGTGTATAAAGTAGCTACTTCATACATATTTGTGCATCAGTTTAGCTGGTACACTAGAATTTTATAGTAAATACACTAGGACATATGAGAGGGTGTTATTGTTGTTGGGTGTTAAAGGCTACCAGCCTCTGAGCATACCACCCAACCACCCTTCCTTCCTTCCTTATACTGATATTTTGTTGAAATTTCAAGGGAAATGATAATTTTATATTACTTTATTGTAATAAATTTATTAATGTAAAAAATATTTATATTTGCAAAAGCCGAAAATTTCATGCACTGGCCAGGGAGGTATAACATCGTTTAGGAGTGAAGAAGAGCAGGATGTGAGTGTGGGGGAGGTGCGTGAGGCATTACGTAGAATGAAAGGGGGTAAAGCAGCTGGAACTGATGGGATCATGACAGAAATGTTAGTTAAAAGCAGGGGAGGATATAGTGCTGGAGTGGTTGGTATTTTTGTTTAATAAATGTATGAAAAAGGGGAAGGTACCTAGGGATTGGCAGAGAGCATGTATAGTTCCTTTATATAAAGGGAAGGGGGATAATAAAAGAGATTGTAAGAGTTATAGGGGAATAAGTTTACTGAGTATACCAGATAAAGTGTAGGGTTATTATTGAAAGAATTAGACGTAAGACAGAGAGTAGGATTGCAGATGAGCAAGGAGGGTTTAGAGTGGGTAGGGGATGTGTAGATCAAGTGTTTACATTGAAGCATATATGTGAACAGTATTTAGATAAAGGAAGGGAAGTTTTCATTGCATTTATGGATTTAGAAAGGGCATATGATAGAGTGGATAGGGGAGCAATGTGGCAAATGTTGCAAGTGTATGGAATAAATAGTAAGTTACTGAATGCTGTAAAGAGCTTTTATGAGGATAGAGAGGCTCAGGTTAGGGTGTGTAGGAGAGAGGGAGATTACTTCCCGGTAAAAGTAGGTCTTAGACAGGGATGTGTAATGTCACTATGGTTGTTTAATATATTTATAGATGGGGTTGTAAAAGAAGTAAATGCTAGGGTGTTGGGGAGAGGGGTGGGATTAAATTATGGGGAATTAAATGCAAAATGGGAGTTGACACAGTTACTTTTTGCTGATGATACTGTGCTTATGGGAGATTCTAAAGAAAAGTTGCAAAGGTTAGTGGACGAGTTTGGGAGGGTGTGTAAAGGTAGAAAGTTGAAAGTGAACATAGATAAGAATAAGGTGATGAGGGTATCAAATGATTTAAATAAAGAAAAATTGGATATCACATTGGAGAGAGGGATTATGGAAGAAGTAAATGTTTTCAGATATTTGGGAGTTGACTTGTCATCAGATGGGTTTATGAAGGATGAGGTTAACCATAAAATTTATGAGGGGAAGAAAGGTGAGTGGTGCTTTGAGGTATCTGTGGAGACAAAAAAAGTTATCCATGGAGGCAAAGAAGAGAATGTACAGTAGTGATACCAAAACTCTTATATGGCTGTGAAGCATGGGTTGCAAATGCTGCAGCGAGGAGGCAGCTGGAGGCAGTGGAGATGTCCTGTCCAAGCGCAATGTGTGGTGTAAATATTATCCAGAAAATTCGGAGTGTGGAAATTAGGAGGAGGTGTAGAGTTACTAAAAGTATTTGTCAGAGGGCTGAAGAGGGGTTGTTGAAGTGGTTTGGTTATTTAGAGAGAATGGATCAACGTAAATGATTTGGAGAGCGTATAAATCTGTAGGGGAAGGAAGGCGGGGTAGGGGTCGTCCTCGAAAAGGTTGGAGGGAGGGGGTAAAGGAGGTTTTGTGGACGAGGGGCTTGGACTTCCAGCAACCATGTGTGAGCATGTCAGATATGAGTGAATCTAGACAAATGGTTTTTGGGACCTGACGAGCTGTTGGAGTGTGAGCAGGGTAATATTTTGTGAAGGGATTCAGGGAAACCAGTTAATTGATTTAGTTGGACTTGAGTCCTGGAAATGGGAAGTACAATGCCTGAACTTTAACCCTTAAACGGTCCAAACGTATATATATATTAGTACTGCTACTGCCCCAAACATATATATACGTTTTATTTTTCCTGCCTCCAAATTTGGCACGATTGGCCTGAGATGCCTGGTCAGCATAAAATTGGTCTTAACACTCGGTGTGCACCATATTAAAAAAATCTGGGACCACTTAGTACCTTGTGGGAGCACCAGTTAAACTGAGCGCCTGCTAGAGCAAACAGCGCGGCAAACACCAAGGATTCCCTTTTTTTTTTTTCCAACAAGTCGGCCATCTCCCACCGAGGCAGGGTGACCCAAAAAGAAAGAAAATCCCCAAAAAGAAAATACTTTCATCATCATTCAACACTTTAACCTCACTCATACATAATCATTGTCTTCGTAGAGGCGCTCAGATACGACAGCTGAGAATAAGTCCCTCTCAACTATCACTATCCCAGACCCCTCCTTTAAAGTGCAAGCATTGTACTTCCCATTTCCAGGACTCAAGTCCAACTAATCAATTAACTGGTTTACCTGAATCCCTTCACAAAATATTACCCTGCTCACACTACAACAGCTCGTCAGGTCCCAAAAACCATTTGTCTCCATTCACTCCTATCTAACACGCTCACACATGCTTGCTGGAAGTCCAAGCCCCTCGCCCACAAAACCTCCTTTACCCCCTCCCTCCAACCTTTTCGAGGACGACCCCTACCCTGCCTTCCTTCCCCTACATATTTATACGCTCTCCAAGTCATTCTACTTTGATCCATTCTCTCTAAATGACCAAACCACCTCAACAACCCCTCTTCAGCCCTCTGACAAATACTTTTAGTAACTGATGTCATGTCATATTAACACTCCCCTTTTAAGTGGAAAGTGATGTCGGCAGGCTGGCCGGCCAGCTGGCTGGCTGCCTGCCTAGCCACCTGGCTGGCCAGCAGCTGGTTGGCCACCTGGCTGGCCAGCAGCTGGCTGGTCAGCTGGGTACCTGATTGGCTGTCTATCTCTGTCTGTCTGTCTGTCTGTCTCTTTGTCTCTATCTATCTCACAGGAAAACATACGTAAATACAATTATACATAGTGTAAATTACCTAGGATAACTAAAAACTTATAGGTAGTAGGTTGGTAGACAGCAACCACCCAGGGAGGTACTACCGTCCTGCCAGGTGACTGTGAAACAGAAACCTGAAACTGTTTTACATGATGGTAGGATTGCTGGTGTCTTTTTTCTGTCTCATAAACACGCTGGATAACAGGTATATCTAGCTACTTCTACTTACACTTTAGGTCACACTA